>JAZHYW010015464.1:0-119858 GCA_037355805.1 Ixodes ricinus
GAAACGAGTAACTATATAGCTTCTTATCATTTGTTGAATCCCCTTTTTTTTTAAGGTACCAAAAATGAATTGAGATGTTTAATCTCGATGAAACAGTAAATGAAATGCTAGATTAACATATATGACTCAACATCTATTTCGGTTTACCTCAGTCGCACATATTTTGCCTGAATCTAAATGCTATCAGCCTTGTGGGTCGTCTAAAATGCGCGTGATTAGTAAACCTTTGCGTCGGAATATTAAAAGTCGAGTGCTAGTGTGCTCTTTTACTTAGAAATTAGTTAGTGCATACAATCATGAAATGTGCACGTTCTCGCCATATATATTCTGAAATCTAGATTATAAAATACGTTTCACAATATAAATGATGACGATGCAACCGAGCTTAAAGCAATAATATTTTCAAAATGTCAGGAGAGTTTTAGCACAAACCCTTCCAGTCTACCTTTTATAGACACTCTGAGCGGCAAGCACAACGCTTGCTTTCTTGACCAATATTGTTTACACTCAGCGCCGTGATGCAGGCGAATAAGAATGCAGAAAAGAGTGACCTTCGTATTCAGTTCGGATATGACTTAAAATAGAGCGAATTGAAGTGCACCTTTTCGACATAGCTTGGCGTTTGATGTTTGTTCTTGACAAGATTCCGGCCAATTCAATTTGTAAATAAGCATCACCCTTGCTAATTGGTGATTTGTTGTTAAATACAGCAGAGTGGTATTTCATAGTCTACTCGACATTAAAGCTACTTAATTGGTCACTTTTTGACGGTCTGCGTGCGCAATCGTCATAGTTCTGCCACGCGCCACTGTGTATGTGCTTTGTTTTTATCCCGCCAACAGACACATAAAATTGTTGTTCGTCAAATAAAAGAAGCAACAAACTTCTATATGTTTGAGAAATTGAATATGCGTCAGAAACACAAGTTATTTAAATCAGCTTCAAAATAAGAAAAAAAGGCCTAAGTTTCTCCCAAATCACTTATACACTTGCCTCTCGAGGATAAAAACGCTGAAAAAGATTTCCAGATCATATTTCAGATAATTTGTAGGTGCATTAACTTATAATGTATATCTTTATAGTGATAGGCCCTTTATTTATGTTGTCAAGTCTTCAGGTAGTAAGAAAATATCTGTTATCGTCATCAATAAATTTGACTGTATAAAGTTCACATAACCGCTTCAGACCGACACGGGAGGACGATACTCGAAAATAACTCCATCTGTTGAGTCTGCGGAACGTGCTTATTTGTTCGCTGTTTGGCAGTGTGAAAGACCAGGTCGCGGGGTATGCCAAGAAGAGCTGTGTGCTCACGTTATAGATCTGAAGGCAAATGCACGAAATGTGCAGAAACAGAGAGAGAGATAATAAATTATATTATTTTAAATAATGCTATACACGACGCCTTGCTGCAAAAAGAACTATATAGGGATGCATGTTGTAAACGTAAACACGTTTGACGGGACTCCGTCTGGTTGGGTCAAAAAGTTGAGAGATACAGACCTTCACAAACCAAGTCCAAAACATTTAGCGGCCCGACGTTTCAATAGGTAGGGCTCAATAGGTCGACAGCCACTTAACCGTCGGCGTGTGTCAACGGACTAGGGCAATTGAAGAAGAAAAAGTGAGCGAAGCAAACGACACACTGTAGATAGAAAAGAAGCTGCTGCTCTTCACGTGCAAATAATCTCCCTTGATAACAAAAAAAACAAATCGGGTTTGAAACGTCGGACTCTTACTGTTCAGGACTTGGTTGGTTATGGTGCGTACTTCTCTAGTAGAGATGCGTGTAATGATGTTCCTAATTACACATAAATATCGCAAAGAACAGACAATATATTTTTAATTTAAATCACATTAGGACATCGGATTCCACGAGCTCGAAACTTCGCAGAATACTGTCTTGGGAGGCTAAAATGATATTTGGTTTTACGGGCACTTGTTTTGTGGCCTGATTTTACAACTCCGTGTTTTATCAGTCATGCGCGCTCTAACATTTTATGAGGCTGCAGCATATCATTGCGACACTGCTATATGTACTGCACAACTTTACAATTTGGACATCCCCTTTTGCTATACTTTGTTTCAGCTTAAAGGGGCATTGCAAAGGGATGAAAAAACAAATGCTGCTTTGAACGGCGTGCCTATCAGTGCCAAACATGAGCGTTCAGTGACGACATTGGTCTAGAACGTCGGATAATGATGACATAAAATTCTAGAGGTAGAACTGGCTAAATAGGCGCAAAGTACCCCTTCTGATCCTTTCAAGCACGTGACTCTCACACATATATTTGCTTGGAACACCCGTAAATTGGTAGGGCGCTCACATCTTCATAACTGGATGTCAATTTCCAACACTTAGGAAGATCGCACATGGTTGTCTCACGCTCTTGTCGTTTAGGTTCTCTATTGGCTCAGACCAATAACGTCCTCAACACAAGAAAATTCGCTCAAAATTCTGAACCTCTTTCAGCTATTATATTCAAAATACGCCAGATTTCTTGTTTATTTTATGCTTAATATGTTGCTAAAGTCCCAGTCACTAATTCAAGCGAAAGCAATGCAAATTTAAAAAAAAATGGCCAGAAACGCTTTGCATGGTTTTTTCAAGTCCTGATGCAGTTTCTGCTACAACAAACACTAAGATTTTGGCTAGGTACAAAGACAAAGTGTCGCGAAAATTACACGAGGCATATGAAATTAGGACCAGGGAGAAGAAATGTATAAGTGACACGTCCCTATCTTTTTATACAAATGAGTTTCAATTTTAGAAACGCGGGCTGAGCAGATAGGGTAAACAGGGTTTTTGTGGCTATATAACGTGTGAAGTTTCAATAAACTGCAATTGAAAGTGTGCCTTATCTTGTTTCCCTTCGTCTGTGTCCCTGTATTTTTTCGGCGCTTTTTGTTTGCAATGAACCAACTAGCCCAAATCTCCACTTTACTATACTACAAGCTCGAGCCTTGTTGTCCCGACCACTGGCAGTGCAGGAGCGCGCGTGCTTGGACGCTGAAAGCCCGGAGCCCGCATTTTTAGTTTCTGATACGCTCACACTTAAAGTGAAACGGAGTATTGTTTTGAGAACATCACATTTCAACAGAAAACTGAACTGTTTAGCATGGTTTGTACGTGATATCATCGCACAATAAGCGAGTTGTCAGATATTTTTTTTTTTGCTGAGAAAATCAAACCCGAGGTGCAAAATGCACACTGCAGAAGGTTCGCGCTCAGTGCAACAAATGTATTAAGAAACAAAAATTATTCTTGCATGGTGCAGCGCCGTGAGGAACGGCGCGAGCGTCTGGCACCCCGAAAACTCGCTTTCTGGCAGGAGCGATTTCGCAAACAAAGTACTTTTGCAGGATCGCGCTGTCTGCTCTGTGCCGAAGATGCGGAGCAAAGAAACCTTTACAACACAGTAGGTTTTTAACCCCCCCCTCTTTTTTTTTTTTATTTGACGATGCTCCTCCAGAGAATACTTTTTATTTCTGAAGGACTCCCTCCTTTGTTTGGGGGTGCCAATTCGACAATTATATTTCTGTCATTTGTTAGCAGTAATTCTCCATTTCTTTTATTTTGCATCCAAAAACTGGGAACTTTAAACAAAACTGCGAGAATCTGAGCGGCTGCCGACTTTCGGCTGTCCCTCAAAGGCCACTAGAATCTTTCTTTTCAGGTATCCCTGCCGTACACACTTGTAGTTATATTTATCGTCAGGTTAATAAGCTATATTCAGTCTTTTCAATGCTTCTATTCTCGGGGACAACTTTCTCAGACAGTTCAGCAACAACGAAAACATGTTTGAGTGCCTCAATGATGTGTACATGTAAAATAGTTCATGCAACGATTTTTGCACTTTCAGTAAATACCGCTACCAGGTAATTCCTGACGTTCATAGCCTGCAAAAAAAACCATTAGTTTTCCTCTCTGCCCAATGGCAGACGCAGAAAAAAATAGAGGAAAGAAACAGCTTTCCCTCCTCAACTCGCTATTAGAACAGGCGGCAATGTGATCTGACGGTAATTGTATGCCGCCAGTGTTCATCATAGTCATGCGCTGGGGATGGCAAAGAATAAAACATGGGTCGAGATTTAGGCTTTATTAGAGTTCGGCTATTCTCATCTGTGATTGAACACGAGCCACACGAATGTTTGGCGATGCTGATTACAAAGAATCCGAGCACTCAGCTCAGGCTCATGACAACCGAGTACGTCAATCAAAATTGAATAAAAAAGGTAGCGACATCATCTCCCTCCTCCTTTGACGCACACACCTTTTATCTTTATGTTTTGCTTTTTACACCCGCGCGTCGACTGTAGCGCCGCCTGGTTTGGCGCAAGATAGCACACGGCCTTCCTATAGCTCGAGCCAGAGCGCAGTCAAAGGCTGAAATACACGCAAATACATACGCACAGGCTAAAAGCGCACTGTCACGGTTTACCAGCCTCGAAAGATGTGCTCAAAGAACAACGATGAAAGCCGTGACGTTGCACAGTCGGCGTTATTTGATTGGCCACATCAGTTTATAGTATGCACTGCACTCCGAAAGCATAGGCATTCCTTCTCCCTCCTCCTCTGACGCGCACACCTTTTATCTTAATGTTTCGCTATTTTACACCCTCGCGTCGACGGTAGCGCCACCTGGTTTGGCCCCAGATAACAGGCGTCAATCTTCAAAGGATGTCGCTACTTTTCTGTATAAATGGGCTTCAGTTATGGCATACGTGACGTCACGGTGTCAACAACGCTAATACATCTATATTCCGTTGCAACTCAAGAAGGTAGGGCGAGGGAAAAGAAGGCCGGGGAGGAAGAAGCAGACGAAACGTTGGAGAAGAGAGTGAAATTGACGTTCTGAGTTTAACTCGACTTGTACGCGGTGAGTAATGCGACTAAGCCACGGGGTCACATGACGTGACATTATTTGACCGCAATTCTTGAAACCATGACATCACGTGACCACGTGACACACGATTAATCGTAGTGCCAATACAAAAGCGCCACGAAAACCCACAATTTCTTATACATTGCAATTCGGTTTATGACAATTTGATCACTACATAGAAATGGCAGCTGCCAATTTTTACTTCTGAAACACTCATTTTGTAATAAAAAAATTACCGTGAACTGTTTTGAACCGGTTACCGTTATATTTTTTCCGGTTCAGTTCCTGTTCAGTTCCAAGATGGCGGCGAAGATTTCGGTTCGGTTCAGTTCCGGTTCGGCTAAAAATAACGGTTCTATGCCGGTTTTCGGTTCGGTTCGGTTCCGGTTCGACACTCTGATCACGCTGCAAGAATCAGTGTACGATGGGTCCCGGGATACCAAAAGATCCCGGGAAACGACATGGCTCACGCAGCGGCACAGTGCGGGATGAGAAGAATTCCTCAATTGCCACCCGACAACATGGCTCACGCAGCGGCACATTGCAAAGAGTCAGTCGAACAGCCAGAAGACACGGCATGCTACGACCCGTGGAATAGCTGCGTAGATGTCGCAAGATGCGAAAGATTCAGTTAGCGGAAAACTGGCAGCCCGAGGACTACCCGCTTTCTGCTAACACGTTTAAGAGAAAAGAAACGGTTCAACATCGGCGCATCCCTACCGAAGGCGCGGTGACGCCAAGGCTCAAATACAACATCAACCTCTCGCAATTACGATGGACGCAGCCCTACGCGGTCTCTCCGGACCCGCGATGTTAAAGATGCAAGGATTCAGAAGCCATTCTCAGGCTTGACCATCTCCTATGGGAATGCCAAGCTTTAGCCTTGTGAAGAGTGGAAGCCATCGAGACACTACCCGATGAAGAGAGACCCAAGCAACTCGTGGATTGGACAAACCGCAGGGCCATGCCCAAAACCGGACGAGGATCTTCCAGTCGATTCTGGACTTCGTTGCCAAGGCAGATCTGGGGTGCTCTATATGAAAACACCTCTCATGACCCATCGCACAGTCATGCCTCATCACCCATAATCACGCAATAACGAGGCTGCTAGATACGAGGATCATCGCGGCCCGGATAATATTTCTGTTCGTAGTTCTTGGCTATCAATAAAAGTTTTCTACCTACCTACGTCGCAGCCGTTTGTTTAGTCAAAACTTTGCCGCTGACGCCACCGTCGCGAATATTTATTTGACTTCGCGCCGCCATTCCCAAGAAGGTGCGGCTCACATTTTATTCCGCCGAACCGTTTTCAAGGAACTGGTAACCGCCACTTGAGATTACGGTTCTTTTCCGTCTCGGGTTTAATAATGAATGTTTGATTTCGGTAAGTCTTTTTCCGGTTGAGTTAAAAATACAGGTTTTGCTCCGATTCTCGAATGGGTTTGGTTCAACACCCTGTTTGAAATGATGCATGCTAATCTCTCATGATTACAACTTCCGCTTTGCCGCGTCTTTCGGCCCCAAGAACCACACCTTGCCTGTCCACCTTTTGGTTGCTTCACGAAGGGCGCGCCATTTTCATCCTCAATGGAGCCTAAGCCAGTGAGACAATGAATCCGTCAGTCAACTCCAGTACAGTGATGCTGTTTCAAGAGCCACGTATAAGCGATAGCGCATTGCGCCATCAGCCCGTAGGTCCTAGATGAAAATCGACATAGTTTCGAACAAAACCGAGATCATTCCATTTTACTGCATTCCAGGCAATCGACATAGTTTCCATTCCCATTCCATTCCGGGGTTGCGAAAGTGTGGAATGATTGCGGATTTATTCCCACTCTGGAGTGGCAACCCTGTAACACTGCTATAAAACCAACGTTACTAGAACCACTCAGTTGGGAAACTGCCATAGAGACTGCTTTGAAAAGTGGCACCGATCCGCCCACGAGAACCGAGCTAATGGCGATTACAACGCCGCCATTTCTCCCGCAGCGGCCAGTCGAGGAACTGCACGTGACTTCCATTTTCGTTGTAATCGACCATTTTGGGGCCAGAACAGATACTGTGGAAGGGCTTCGAAGTACCGCCTCCGACGCCCAAGCTGACGCGCCGTGGATTACTACCGAGGTTAATATGCGCCTAGCTCGGGACGCGCTACCTGAAATCAGCGCTGAGGCACGGTTGTATAAAAACAATATTAATTGTACTGCAAAACCTTGCAAACTAAAGATTTAAAAAAACATTCGCCTCCATTTCGTATTAAAGTCCAATAAAAGTTACTACAAAAAGAGTTTCTTTCCTTTGGTGTTTACACGAAAACATGCTTTCTAAAAGCTCAAGGCGACCACAGTTAAGGCAAATGATACATAGTGGCACTGTTATCTTATTTAACTTGGTCTCAGTGGACGCCAACGGCCAAGGTTTCAACGGTGAATTTGGCAACTGAGAGTTCTAGTAACGTTGTATAAAACGAAGTTTCACTGAAGCATCATAAAACCCTTTCAACATAAAGAAACTTGTTTTTTGTGTTTTTTTACAAAACTAAGTATGCACTATTCCGGCATGAAAAAGAAAAGTTATCAACTTTGATTATCCTATCATGACAATTTTTCGCAGCTGCGAGATATCTCTGCTGCCGTGTTAGCACAGAAAATGAATCGATATAGTTCAACAAAAAAGTAAAGCACTGCATCTTATGTACACAGTATAGGCCATTTCGTTGTGTGTTGATTCAGAGGAATAGTTAATCGTTTCCGTCTGATGTCTTTTATTGCTCTTAGATTAACACTTTGCATATAAACGAGGGTTGTCACAGCTGCGCTAAATCTCTATCAGAAAGAACCATCGGAAACGTTTTGAGGGTCGCATTTATGGCATGTGGGGACATTTAAGGTGTGATAATTTGATGCGTTGAGGGTTTGAAAATCTCACGATTAGGTTGTGTGTGTTCATTATGTGATGGGAAGACGAGTTTTGGTTCGTCTGACGTACTGAAACTTTAGCGGTCTGTTTTTGTAATGGTCAGTGTGAATCTCTATATCTCATATCGACTCACAAATAACAAGGATTGCTGCACAAGCAATTATATATTTTACCTCAGGTCCTAATACTGCTTAAAGTATTAAACTTGTGATGTTGTTGTACCCTAAATGAACATAAACGTGTAGGACCTTGAGTTCATAGTGCTCTAGGATTCCAAGAAACCCTATGATGTAAGTGAAGTAATCGCGAGGGTAGGAGGTCATCATGCGAGTTATAGTTATATATCTCTATATATATATATATATATATATATATATATATATATATATATATATATATATATATATATATATATATATATATATATATATATATATATATATATATATATATATATATATATATATATAGGATGGTTCAAGTCGCAAGGCTCGATCTAAAATGGACCGTAAAAGTCGACGCCTGCACGTTGCCATCTAAACTTTTCGTCAAAGGTGTATTTCACAGGTCGGTTTTTTCTTGTAAAATTAAAAGCGTAGTTCTCTTTTAGTAAAAAATAGGGCCAAGAAACTTGCCAGGGTCTACGGCGGGCGGCTACCCAGTCGACCAACTCCAGTAGCGAGGTGTGTTTGGCGTTCGTATTGATAGATGGCGTCGGCAGCAGCGTTTGAAGGTGCCGCCGACCAGCGAAAGAAAGCAGACGATATGCAGACGAAATCCGTTGGCAGCAAAAGCGCCGCCGTTATTCAGACTTGTTTGTTTACTTTAAGGTTTGCTTTTATTGTTCGCATTTACTTTTTAACCTAAGGTACATTTCAAAAATATTATATTTATTTTAATAAACCATGGTGGTCGAGAGCCGTCATTATAAGGATGTAGCCCCATCTATCAATACGAACGCCAAACACATCCCGCTACTGAACCCCTGTCGTCTCCGTTGCTGCCCGTCGTAGACCCTGGCAAGTTTTTTGGCCTTATTTTTTACAGAAGGAGGGCTACGCTTTGTAATTTTACAAGAAAAACCGACCTGTGAATTGCACCTTTGACGAAAAGTTTAGATTGCTACGTGCAGGCGTCGAATTTACGGTCCATTTTAGATCGAGCCTGGTGACTTCAACCACCCTATATATTGACTTATGTTTGAAGTTTTGACGTCATATGGCCACATCTCACTCCCTTGGCACGTTATGATCCACCGGACGATGTCATGACTCCACGTGAGGAGCTAGGCTTGGTCATTCGAGAGCTACCTGCGCACGCCGATGGTAGGCTGCATACTAAGTATGCCTGACTAAATGTAATCTGTCAACATCGGTTGCCAGGCAGAGTAGGTATGCTGGGATAAGCAGAACTCGAAACCGACGGTTTCCTGCAGACTGTTTATGCTGACTAGCCACCTACGGTCGCCTGTGGGCTAACAATGCTGGACTAAGTATGACTTACCACCAGCAGTCATGAGAACACGACTTATCGCAAAACAATAATAAATAGAGCACGTCTAGATATATCGGCGATACTGATTAATTTTAAGTCATCTTTCAGATCATTCGATTTTGTTATGGCAAGGCAAAAACACGAGCCGTTAAAAGTAATAGTAGAACAAGGGATGCGATGTATGTCAAGCAAGTTCAAATGCTGTTGTATAAACAATCGGATCTTTAGAAAACTCTGGTCTGGATTCATGGTGGTAATAATATATTTATTGAAAAATAGACAGCGTAATATTTGACGGCGAGCACTCCAGAGTGAGATGCACCGACAGCACTTCATTGCAGATACACTACAAAGTTCGTTTATAGTTCGAAATATTTAATCGTTCAGCTCAATGCTGAAATATTTTTTAAAATCAATTTAAACATTGACGTAATATTTCAGGAAGACATTTTTAACCTATATATTATTGGGCGATCTGTTTTTTTATATTTTTAAGTTTTTTGTAGTTGTCAATTAGCTCACTCGATTAGATGTGTTTTTTTCTACAAACAACTATGAATAACACGCATAATAAAGCGCATTGAAGAGACACAAAACGGAGTCTTTAAGATTATTCTGCTGCCGTTCGCTTAAAGTTTATCGCGAAATCTCCACCTTCATGCCGTTAGACATTTCAAAAGGTATCGCTACTGGCGAAGCACTAAGTGCGCCTCTTGCCTGGAAGTTTCTTTAATATTTATTTAGTTAGCCAGAGCGAAGCGTATTTATTAGGGGTAGGTGAATATTCGAAATTTCGAATACGAATAGGGATATCATACATTTAATATTCGTATTCGATTCTTAAACTAAGCGTTTTGGTGTTTTCTGAATATCGTCGTAACACGAATATTCGAAATTAATCGAATATTCGAGAACGTATTCGCAAGCGTAAGTTTCGCTTTCGGTTTCGTTTTCGGTAAGCAAGGCCCATTGACAGCGACATAGCTGCATGGCGGCTTCAAACCAAACTGGTGGCGTCGGTGTCGGTAGCGGTAATCTGTGCTCACTTTCGCGTTCGTGCACATCTGTGTTATGGCAGATGGAGGTGATTACGAGAGAACGGTCTGCGAAGTGGAGGAACGAACGGGAAACGGCACCAAAACGAAGAGAGAATAGCGCTGTTCAGAAATATTTTACTATGAGGGTGACGGCATCGATGGCGCAATGTACAGCCTGCGAGTCAACGCCTAAAACGGCCACAAATTCGACAGCGAGCCTTGTCAACCATTTCAAAACACATCCCGCGTTATTGAAAAAGTATCGTGGGAATAGCGCTGGTACGCCAGGAAAGGGTCAACCGACGCTGACGGTACTTCGTACGCCGCACGAAGTCTGTCTGCTGGAAAGAGAATGCGAGCGCTAAATAACAAGGGTGCCGATGGGGGCACTTGATTTGCAGCATTACAGCATTGCGGAAGACCGCGGCTCGAAGAAATTCTGACAGAAACCGTTTCCAACTATCACCTACCATCCCGCTCTACACGCTCGCGTGTGCTGGCTTGGTGACACGGATGTATGACGACACCCGGGAGAAGGTGAAAGCGGAAGCTCAACAGTGTATTTGAAGGCGGCACTACCGCTGTTGCCTTCACAAGTTACACGCGGACATCGCGCGCTAAAAAAGTTACGTGAGCTTCACCTGCTACCTTCTTACTCCAAAGATTCACGATGAAGCGGTTTCACACTGAACACTCGACACATGGCTGCCAGTCATAGTGCTGTGAACAGTCACAAGAGCAAGGCTCTACGCCGTCAGCTCATATTTAGCAAGGATTTGACCACTTAGCCGAACGTGCCATGGAAAGCGAAGTGCTTTTCAGCTTCACAATGGGAAGTTGAAGCGCATGATGAAAGGGCACTGCTAAAAAGAGAAAGAGAGTGATCTATGTGAGTGGTGGCAAACTGAAGATATCCGAGTCTGGCTAAGCTTTGCATAAGTACTTGGGAATACATGCCACTTCAGTGCCAAGTGAGAGAGTTTTTTTTTCTTTTTTTTTCTGTGGTTTGAGGTGTAGTAGTTTCCACTGAAGGAGCGCCTCCTAGCTGGCCGTGTTCATCAGTTGATTTTTCTCCGTGACAACTTGTGATCCTACCTACAACTAGAAATGTCGTTTTTGTGTTATATCCTTGTTAACACCGGCGCCTTCACTGGTGTTAACGAGAATAAAAAAACACAAAAAACGAAAATCCTGGTTGTAGGGAAGATTACAAGTTTTCATGCAGAAAAATCAACTGCAGTTCTGAAGTGCACAAATCAAAAAAATTAAAAATCGAAAGAAAAATTAATTGTAGTTCCGACATGTGAAATTAAAAATGCTGCGAATAAATGCCTTGCCTTCGACTACTTCGATATTCGATTCGATATGCGAAGCTAACTATTCGTATTCGATTCGTATTCGAAAACTATTGATATTCGCACACCTCTAGTATTTATATACTACAAAGTATAACAACAATTTTCCTCTCTAAAAGGTCGCATCGATATATTCAATAATAACACAATGAGAGCATACTCGTAACAAATATGACATATCTCAACCCGGCGGAAAAAAAAGACACCTTTCTCCATTATTTTTACAACCACTCAAGACCGGCCATTTCATTCGCGAATCGAATTGATGAAAAAAGTTGATATGAACTAGTTTGAATTCCGTTTGTATTCGCGCACGTTCCATTTATTATTGACACCAGGGGACATATAATGCGGGGAGAGTACGTAGTTTAGAGTTATACGCAAACTCTACAGTAATGTACGATAGGAAATCAATTTATTTGTATATATTTTTCTTCTTCTCAGAACGTGTTTAACCGAAGAATTCTCACTTGTGATGTTGAGTTCTGTACTGTGATTTTCAAAAGTGCTAATTTTAATCTCTGTCGAGTTTATTTCTATAGATAGACCTTCAAAGGTTCCAAAAGGTACGAGCGCACTTCAGAACCGACTTTATGGGAATTGTGTACGGCAACTCGAGGCGCACCTTGCGAGAATTGTCTAGATCGATAAATAAAGTGTTAACCGCGCCATCATGCACCCGAGCCTTCTGCAAGATGGCACGCCATAGTTGAAAGGCTCCCGATAGATGGCTGCATGGTGACTGTGGTTGGAGACAGCTCATTTGAAAAGCTTGCATACCCTCGCTGGTGATACGATAGAATAGGACGAAGCGAAATCAATCTGTTGGGCACTTCGTTTTTGATTTTTGATAACCATTCTAGTGAGTAGATTGTAAGATGGGGCATTCCACGCCAAACTATCTAAGCCTAAATTCAACCCTCACGGATCCGCTCTTAATATATATATATATATATATATATATATATATATATATATATAGTTTTTTTTTTAATGGGGGATGATTTAATGGAAGTAGGTTGGCAACAGACTGCTCTACAGAACGGTTCGATCGCCAACTGCCTTGACCTCGAGCACCCAGCACGAACTCTCCAGCCGGGGGCGCTTCGTCTTCTTCCTAACATTTCCCGCCGGTCGGGCGGAGGGCTGGGTGTCAGTCAGTTTGATGTAGCGTCATCGGGACTATGGAAGGGTTTCATCCTTGCAACGTGAACAATGTCGGTGGATTTAGATCGATGATCTCGGGGGGTGATAGTGGTGAAACTTGATAATTTGTGGGCGAAAGGCGACGCAGAACAACATAGGGTCCGACGTATTTCTGAAGGAGTTTTTCTGACTTTCCCGGCTGGCGTAGAGGTGTGGCTAAAAGAACCCTGTCTCCAACTTCATAGGAGGCAAGACCATGGGTTTCCGAATAGCGAAGTTGCTGCTCTTGTTGGGACCGTAGGGTGTGCAGACGGGCAAGGCGACGGGCGTCCTCCGCTCGGCCAACGATGTCGGTGGCATAGGGGCTCAAGGGCTGGTCATTTAGGGAGGGCAAGATCGTATCCAGAGGCGTAAGGGGTTCACGAGCGTATAGAAGATAGTAAGGCGAGAATCCTGTAGTTGCTTGATGCGCAGTGTTGTAGGCGTAAGTGATGTACGGAATGATGGCATCCCAGTTTGTGTGGTGATCGTCGACATACATGGATATCATTTGTGATAATGTTCGGTTGAGGCGTTCGGTGAGTCCATTTGATTGTGGGTGGTACGCACTGGTTACGTTGTGAATTGTGTTGGTGAGGCGCAAGACTTCTTCAATTAGCTTGGCAATAAACGGGGTTCCCCGATCACTGATGATGTTTTGGGGTGCTCCGTGCCGCAGTAGAATGCTGTGGAGAAAGAAATCTGCGGCGTCTTGGGCAGTGGCCGTGCGTACACACGTTGTTTCTGCATAGCGTGTGAGGTAATCGACGGCAACAATAACCCAGCGGTTGTTGTTGGTGGAAATCGGAAAAGGACCCAAAAAGTCGATGCCCATTTGTTGGAACGGGGATTCGGGTGGTGTGATGGATTGAAGAGGACCGGGTGTCTTGGTCGTGCGACTTTTCTGTGTTTGGCAAAGGCGGCAACTTCGAATGTATTTGTTAATTGTGCGTGACATGCCGTTCCAAAAATAGCGATCACGGATGCGGAAGTACGTTTTGCTAAAACCGAGATGTCCGGCCGTCGGGTCATCATGATGGGCGCGGATGATGTCTTTTCGAAGCACCCGAGGCACGACCAGAAGCCAAGGGCGTCCATGGGGTTCGTAGTTTTTTCGGTAAAGAACCCCATCATGCAGCGTGAAAAGACGTGCACGCCGTTGGATGCGCCATGATGAGGGCGTGGTGGGTCCGAGGAGGTGACGAACAATGGGTTGTAATTCTTGGTCTGAAAGTTGAGCATCCGCGACGTCAATAGTGTCCAAAACTGCACAAAGTTCAATCTCGGTATGTGGTTCGTGAGGGGAAGAATCAGCCGAGAGTGGACACCGCGACAAGGCGTCTGCGTCGAGGTGGCGTTTTCCGGATTTGTAAACAATTGTAAAGTCGTATTGCTGAATCTTGAGCGACCAGCGTGCCAGGCGACCAGATGGATCCTTGAGCCCGGTCAGCCAGCAAAGGGCATGATGGTCGGTTACTATGCGAAAGTGAATTCCGTAAAGGTATGGACGGAACTTTGAAATTGCCCATATGACCGCCAAGCATTCGCGTTCGGTGATGGTGTAGTTGCGT
Source organism: Ixodes ricinus (assembly GCA_037355805.1). NCBI lineage: Eukaryota > Metazoa > Arthropoda > Arachnida > Ixodida > Ixodidae > Ixodes > Ixodes ricinus. The sequence continues at coordinate 14,448 of JAZHYW010015464.1, forward strand.
TCAGATTTGGTTAGGGTGCGGCTAGCATATGCGATCACACGCTGGGTGTTACGAATGTTCTGCGCAAGGAGAGCGCCCAGGCCATGACCGCTAGCATCTGTGCGAATTTCTGTATCTGCACCTGGTAAGAAATGTCCAAGAATTGGGACCGAGATTAGGGCCGCTTTTAGAGAGGTGAACGCTTCCATTTGATCTTGGTCCCAGTGGAAGTGTTGGCCAAGGCGAAGTAAGTTGTTGAGGGGTTCGGCGGTGTTGGAAAAAGCCGGTATGAATTTTCGAAAATATGTGCAAAGACCAAGAAACGCGCGGACATCTTTCAAGTTTCTAGGAACTGGAAATTCAGAGACTGCTTGAATCTTGCTTGGGTCAGGACGAATTCCATCGATACTGACCAGATGACCAAGTACCTTGATTTCTCGAGCTCCGAATTTACATTTTTAGAGTTCAGCTGGAGGTTTGCGTTACGAAAGCAATCTAGTACTTGCTGAAGTCGGTGTAGATGGTCGTGAAACGTTGTTGAAAAAACAACAACGTCGTCGAGATAGCATAAACAGATATTCCATGTGAGGCCCCGGAGCAAAGTGTCCATCATGCGTTCAAACGTTGCAGGGGCGTTGCACAGTCCAAACGGCATGACATTAAATTGGTATAGGCCGTCAGGAGTAACGAAAGCTGTTTTTGGTTTGTCTTCCTCAGAAACGGGAATTTGCCAATACCCACTGCGTAGGTCTAATGAGGAGAAAAAAGATGAGCCCTGAAGAGCGTCTAGCGTGTCGTCGATTCGAGGTAGCGGGTACACGTCTTTCTTGGTGACTTTGTTAAGGCGGCGGTAATCGACGCAGAACCGCCAGGAGCCATCATCTTTTTTCACGAGAATTACGGGAGATGACCATGGACTTGACGAAGGTGCGATTATTTTCTTGTCTAACATGTCGGCCACATTTTCTTTTATGGTCTTGCGCTCGGCTGGTGATATTCTGTATGGTCGGCTTTTCAGGGGAGTGGCGGGGCCGGTGTCAATTTGATGTGTCACGGTGGTCGTCTGAGTAAGAGCGTGCCGACTGAAGTCAAACAGGTCGCTGTACGTGCTTAGTAGACGTTGGAGAGATTCACGTTCAGCATTCGTTAGAGAAGAGTCTATCATTTGGGCAGTGCGCTCGCTCAGAGTGTCAGCCGAAGCCGCTTGTAACTTTGTCGTAGTAGGTGCTGGAGATAAAGAGGCGATAGCATGTTCGTCACACGTTTGGATTGTGGCGATACGCGATCCACGAGCTAGCATGAGTGGTTCCGCAGAAGGGTTTGTAATGTATAAGTGCACTCGTCGTGTTTTCACCATGGCAATAGAGTGGGGAACAAGAACGCCCTTCTTTGCAAAAGTAGTCGCGATAGGCTCCACGAGACCGCAAGCACTGTTAAAAGGGGATTCGAGTACAAGCTGTACGGAAACTGCTGAAAACGCGGGCAGGCGTATGTCGTCTGCAGTACGAAGAACAACCGGAGGCGAATCGGGAAGAGTGTCTTCAGTGTCTTCTGTATCGCAGATGTTGAGATGGAGCTCGCCGCTGCTACAGTCAATAAAGGCCTCGTTTGAAGTCAAAAAGTCGCACCCGAGGATGACGTCAGCGACGCAGTTTTGTAGTACTGTGAAAATGACAACGTAACGGCTTCCTCCGAGAAGCATGAACATGGTTGAGTAGCCGAGGGGTCGCACCAGTTCTCCATTGCCCATGCGTAGTAAGCGTCCATGAGCGGGTGTGAGCACCTTACGCAAACTGCGGCGAACGCTTTCGGCAATGCATGATTTGGCGGCACCGGTATCCACTAAAGCCGTAAATGTTTGTCCGTCGATTACAATCTGAACGGTCGTCGGTCCATTACAAGGAGGGTTTTTGTCGAGTTTGAAGAATGCAGCCTGACCTCCGGTGTTAGCACAGGCTGCTGGGCTTAGTTTGATGTCTCAGTAGGTGCGGCGACGGTGTTGAGGGGCGACACAGAGCGCGAACGGCGAGGGTAAGGCGATGGCGACCGGCCCCGGCGAGTGGTGAGCGACGAAGGGGAAACTCGAGCGCGTCGGTCTCCAGAAGGCATGCTCTCGTTGTGAAAGTAGGGGGACGGGCCTTGGGGAAAGTGTCGGTAGGCGGCAGCGTCCGCTGATCGGCGGCAGTAGCGTGCAATATGTCCCGGCGTTTGACAGCTGTAACAAATTGGGCGGTTGTCTTCTGTGCGCCAGATGTCAGTTCGTCGACGTGGGCCATAGGACCCTGTCGGAGAATAGACCTGGTAAACAGGAGCCCTGGTGTAGCGGGGCTGAGGGTCATGCGCCATGGAGCAAACAAGTGGAGCCACCGGCGGTGCTGGTATAGGCGGGGGTGTTGGCGGAGACAGGTGTCCTAACGCAGAGCGAATTTCGTGTTGCACAACCTTTTGAATTGATTGCACATGCGGATCTTGGGGGGCAACGTCGACACAGGGTTGTAAGTGAGCCAGGTAAGGCCGCAGTTCATCACGGATAATGTTCCGGATCATTGTTTTAATGTCCGTGTTAAATGCAGGTGCGAGGCATACCTCAGGGAGCCGCTCAAACGGTGCCTTGTTGATGCGGGCGCTTTGGAGTTCCTCGTATTTCTTGCATTCGTCGATGAGGTGTTGGACCGTTGGAGGAGATTTGGGAGCGACGATGGTAAAAAGTTCCTGCGAAAGGCCCTTGAATAGGTGTCGGATGCGGTCCTCCTCTGGCATGTGAGCATCAACGCGGCGACACAGCTTGAGGACGTCTTCAATGTAGGCAAGGGATGATTCGGTGTTAACCTGGTAGCGGCGAGCCAATGTTTCTTTCGCCTGCTGTCGGCGCTGTTCCGGCTTACCAAAGGCGTCGGCGAAGCGTGTCTTGAAGGCATCCCAGGAGTTAATTTCTTCTTCATGGTTGTCGAACCATTGAAGTGCCGTTTCTTTCAGAAAAAACACTACATTCGCTAGTTTGAATGAGTCGTCCCACCGGTTGTGTTGACTGGCCCGGTCGTAGCTCTTAAGCCAGTCGTGGACGTCGGAATCGGATGAACCAGCGAAGAGCGGTGGGTCGCGTTGTCGGTTCTTAACAGCTTGAGTGTGTGGCGGCGGTGCCGCTGAGGTTGTGGCCACAGCCGTTGGCGGAGTTGGGGAGCCGTGGGCATTGTCCCCTTCTTCAGGCATACTGGCTGTGGTGCGGCCGCTGCGGAGTTCCAGACCGAGGACTTGAGGTGGGTCGATGCGAGTGAGAGGTTGGGGAACGGAAAGACCTCCACCACCTGAAGGGGGCTTTTAATGGGGATGATTTAATGGAAGTAGGTTGGCAACAGACTGCTCTACAGAACGGTTCGATCGCCAACTGCCTTGACCTCGAGCACCCAGCACAAATCTCTCCAGCCGGAAGCGCTTCGTCCTCTTCCTAAATTTCCATATAGAATAACCTCACTACTATCTATCACACATCATCTCTCTCTCTCTCTCTCTATCCCATATATATATATATATATATATATATATATATATATATATATATACATTTATGTATATATATATATATGTGTGTGTTTGTGTGTGTGTGTTATTGATGATGTAAAAGTAAATTTTCTAACATATTTTGTATTAACCCTTCACTTATTTTCCTGCCGAGGCCTTGCATTTCATGAAACACAGGCCCTATGGGGCGAGGTACACAATTAAAAAAAAAAAAAAGGTTGATGCGAGATTGTAAAGTAAACACCATATTTAGTAGGTCGATATATTGTTATAAATTATCCAATATGTTTTGTTACAGATGTTTGGCTATTTTTAAGGGTGCATATACGCTAAATTGCCATAAAATGATTATTCAGCTTTATCTGAAAAAACGCCACCATATAAAGACCTTTAAATTATGCGTGTTTGTAATAAGGGAAACAAACTTATTTAAAATAATTTTTATTAAAACATAAGTCATTGTGTATTTCTAAAAGGAATATAAAATATAGTATAAATAGCAAAAGTAATCAGTTTAGAAATTCATAAGTATATTTGGTTTAGGAATATATACTCAGCGACTCTGGGTATTCTAGTGATACAGTAATCATTAAACCCTTCATTAAAACTTGTGTTTGAACTAGGTTGCTTATATTATTGAAAAGGTTGAAAAAGAGCGAAAATGACGAGGACAACGACACAAAGACAATAGGGTCGGCGCTAACTGTCATCTGCAAAAAAGAATTGGCCAAGTGTAGAAGAAATATGTTGCATAAAAACATGGGATTGTGTTAGTTGGGTTAGATTTGTTGAAATGTTTAGAAAAAGCGAATAAAATGAGGACAGAGAACACACGAAGAAAACAAGACAGGTAATTAAATATTGAGTTGGGCTATATATATCCCAACTCTCCAATTAGTTGAGAGTTCGCACCTGCTCTCATGTTGTCTTCGTGTCATCTTCGTCCTAGTTTTGTTCACGCTTTTTTAATTTTATATATAATATATATATATATATATATATATATAGGGTGAAACAAGGAGACGGCAGGCTCTTTAAATTGACCGGAAAATTCAGTTTCTTAACCTATCGCGCTACGACTTTGTGCAGCGTTGCCCACAGATGGTGCATTTTTTTGGTAAAATTTGCAAAGAACGAACTTACCTGAGGAAAAAGTAAAGAAATAAAAGGCTTAGCTCCTATGGAAACGCAGCGACACCACCGGTATTCAAAAACACGGCGCCGTTTCGCACGGGAGACAAGAGATGGCTCAACGAACGCCACCAACGAACGAGCATGCGGCGCCGAGAGCCGGCACTTTAGCAGACGATCCTTTCGACTCAAAAGCGGCTCGCGTTCCGCAGGCGGCGACAGTCGCAGAAACAAAAACAGGTGCGGTAACAACAAGGAACTGCAGTTCCTTGTCTGCGAAACCCGCCGGCTCTCGGCGTCGTCTGCTCGTTCGTTGGCGGCAGTTGGCGTCGCGACCGCTTGCGCCATCTCTTGTCTCCCGTGCGAAACGGCGCCGTGTTGTTTGCAGACCGGTGGCGTCGCTGCGTTTCCATAATAGCTAAGCCTTTTTCTTTCTTTACTTTTTCCTCAAATAAGTTCGCTCTTTGCAAATTTTACAAAAAAAAATGCACTATCTGTGGGCAACGCTGCACAAAGTCGTTGCACGATAGGTTAAGAAACCGAATTTTCCGGTCGATTTAAAGAGCCTGCCGTCACCATGTTCCACCTGTATATATATATATATATATATATATATATATATATATATATATATATATATATATATATTGTTGGTCGCCTATCAATATCGCCCGATCAGGCCGAGTTCTACTCGCTCCGAGGAAGTCACACAAGGAAGCGCTATCATCAGGAAACGTTTAATGGCTGCTTATGAGCTCGCTGTCTTCCAGGTCTTTCCTGGGCTTTTGAATCCGTGTCTTTCGTTGGAGGTCTTGTTCGGCACCCGTTCTTTCGTTGGTCCACCGCCCTTGGAACTGTCCGTTCACGCACACCCATCACGACCCTCGCCCCTTCGGCTTCTTCTCTCCCGGCGCCGTCTTCTACATGCAGTGCTGCTCACTGTCCCCCACACTCCCCTCCCCTCAAGCTTCGGCTCCCCGGGGGCTCTGGACGACTGGTATTGATGGGTTTTCTTTGAAGTACTCCTCCAATTCGTCCATCTCCGCGTCGCTGGTGGTGGTGGACGCGGATGGGTCCGCAGCTGTTAAACGGGGAGCCTGTGCTGGAGGGGCCGCTGCGCGCTTGGTGGAGGGCCTCGGCCGACGGGTATGTCTTCTTCCACGTCGACCGGGGCAGGACATGGTGTGTTGACCCGGTCGGCTTGATCTGCGCCAAAGGCCGCTGGGGAAAGGAACTCTGGCCGGTCCTGGCGGAAAAGCTGGACTACCGCCGCGACGGAGGCGGGACGGCCCATCTTCTTTAGGAAGTCCCCATGCCGGTGGCTGGCTTCGTGGGTGTCCTGGTGGATGACAGGGACTTGGCACAACCAGCAGGAGTCTGGGTGGTTTTCCGAAAGCGAGAAGGGCGGTAGGGTATGTCCCTGGAAGGGCTGTGGGATCTGGGCAGGCAGCTGGGAAGGGTTTGGACGGGGCTGGTTCCTCCATCGCACCCTGGACACGAAGTGGAAGGGCCTCTTGGCCGTCCTGGGCCGTCCAGGTGGCCACGGTGTGGCGAGGTGGCTTGCGCCGTGCTGGTTCTCCAGCCGCCGTCGAGACCGCTTCCCCTCGTCGGGTGGAGTCTCGTCTGCCCGCCTGGTCACTCGTGGCTCTCCGGTGCTCCGCGTCTCTGCCGCCCTGCCTCTGTTGATGTGATCGAGGCCAGGGTTGATCACCCCGCCTCTGCCAACCGGGTTGACCAACCTGTTGGTTGGTCTGGCCGGTCCGCTGCCGAACGGGTTGACCACTTTGTCGGTCGTCGGTGTGGCCTGTCACATGCCGAACGGGTTGACCACCCGGTGGGTTGGGCTGGCTAATCCTGCGTCCCAAGGGTTGACCACCCTGGGAGTTGGCCCGGCTAGCTCAGTCGGTAGAGCATGAGACTCTTAATCTCAGGGTCGTGGGTTCGGGCCCAGGTTGGGTGCCAGTTATGTGGGTCGCCTATCAATATCGCCCGAACAGGCCGAGTTCTACTCGCTCCGAGGAAGTCACACAAGGGAGCGATATCATCAAGAAACGTTTAATGGCTGCTTATGTGCTCGCTGTCTTCCAGGTCTTTCCTAAGCTCCTGAAGTCCGTGTCTTTCGTTGGAGGTCTTGTTCGGCACCCGCTCTTTCGTTGGTCCACCGCCCTTCGAACTGTCCGTTCACGCGCACCCACCACGAGCCTCGCCCCTTCGTCTTTTCTCTCCGGCGCCGTCTTCTACATGCAGTGCTGCTCACTGTCCCCCACAATATACAGGGTGTATCACGAAAGGTGGACAGATTCGATACTGCGAAAACTACGTGTCGCAACAAAAAAGGCTTGTGTCGTTTTGGTCCTGGGCCAGGGGCCTATTTAGGAAAATTAATTTAAAGTCCGGCATAATTAGATTGTTAATTATTGTAGTGTTAGCTACACTGGCCGAGGTTGAGCAGTTTCGCGTGGCCCTCAGAATGAGCCGTGCTCATTCTCCGAGCCGTGCTCATTATGCGGAGCGCGCGACGGCTGCGGCGGACGAGCTCCGCATAAAGAGCACGGCGCACAGCGCCGCGCGCTCCGCATAATGAGCACGCATAGTGAGCCCGGCTCGCATAATGAGCACGGTTCATTATGAGAGCCACGCGACGCCGCCGCCGCGCTCTCCGCCGCCGCCGCGCGCTCCGCCGCCGCCGCGCCCACCTCGCCCGCCTCGCCGGTCTGCGCATTCCAGAGGAGTGACGTCAAAGCCAAGGCAGGCGCACTGGCGCCGCCGCGTCCCAGCTGTGTGCCTTCGTTGCGCAGTAGACAAGGCTGACGCTGCACCGGAGGTGCTTGATAACGCCTCTAATTTTCTGCACATAAGCTCACGCTGCGTATATCCTGCATAGCCGAGCTAAGCCACCGGAATGTTTTTTCCCGTAATTAATTTTTTCAGTATTGGGCTTAAAGTGTATGGTTTCAATTAGAAAATCGCTAAGCAGCATCAAGAAACCCTAAATCAACAAATTGCAGAATGATAGAAGGCACGCGAAGCATTTTATGGCTTTCTGAAAAACCGCACATATTTGACGGGTTTTGAAGTTTCGGTTTGCTATCGGAGCGCATCACGGCCCCGGCAGCACCGCGCCTCGTGGAGAAATAGTGTAACCAGCCTCTGCTGCGTCACACGATGACAGCGCTGCTGAGGCTGGTTACACTGTTTCTCCACAGGGCGCGGTGCCGCCGGGGCCGAGATGCGCTCCTATAGCAAACCGAAACTTAAAATCCCGTCAAATTTGTACGGCTTTTCAGGAAGCCGTAAAATGCTTCGCGTGCCTTTTATCGTTCTGAAATTTGTTGATTTAGGGATTTTTCATGATGCTGAGCAATTTTCTATTTGAAACCAAGCCCTTAAACCCAATATTTAAAAAGTTAATTACGCAAAAATAATTAACAATCTCGTTATGCCGGACTTAAATAATTCTCCCAAATAGGCCCCTGGCCCAGGACCAAAACGACACAGGCCTTTTTTTTTGTTACGACGCGTAGTTTCCGCAATATCGAATTTGTCCATCTTTCGTGAAACACCCGTGTATCTATATATCTCTCTCTCTATATATATATATATATATATACACAAGACGACGCAAGAAATGGGAAAAATGAGCAGTACTCTGTTAACCTATAGTACAGTCACAGCAATAACAGTAGACGCGTCATCGCGAAGGCGTTGCTTATTGTTCGTTTTGTCCACGCACTGTGAGATGCATGAGCAAGATTGTTTGGAACAGATTAGATATCTGATCCTTTTGTACCCAACGCTTTTGTTTCTATTTTGCTCCAGAAGGCGTGAAAGCGCGTCTACCTGCACCATATATTGGTAGTGACTGTGCAACGACAGCATTTTTTTATCGGCCATTCCTTTGTGTTTTTCTATAGAGTTCGAACAGTGAACGTCGGATAGCAAAAAAACCCTAACTACAAAGAGCCGGTGGGTGGGCTCGGAACACGGACTGTTTGCCGCCAATCTTGAGCTAGATTCTCTTCGCCCTGCATTCGCCGCAGCCAAATGCGGCCAACGGGCGGCGAGAGAAACTAGACCTTCAAGACGTAGGTTAAGGTGGCTTACATAACACAGAACAAGCTTTGATTTCCATCTGTATTCGATGTTTCAACCACGTTCGAAATTATCGAAAGTACACGGTGCGGCGGTGCGGTCGTAAGCACCACCACATTTGTCACGCCTCACGAAATTCGAATTACCAACGTAAACGTACCTAAAACAAAGCATGCAAACGGCGGTTTGCCAAAAACAAATATATTTTAAGAGCTTCAATCAAAGAAAGTAAAAAAACTACACTTTGGCTCTAATCTACGCTGCGAAGGTGGTGGGACAGCGAAGTTGTAAACGACACCCACAACGATAACCCATTGTGACGTGACTTGAAAATTCACACACGTGGCTGTACAAAGAGTGAAACAAGAGACAAGGAAAATGTAGTTAACCACACCCTTTATTACTTCGCAACGACAGTCACGACTACTTTAGATCAGTGTGATACACACTGAGATTTTCAGTTCTAACTGTAGAGATATTCTTTAGGAAGGTTAAATCAATGCATGATCCATGAATATCTTAAGTAACCGTAATCTTTACGGGGAAACACACGCGGGGAGAAGGAACGTGTTTCGCATTGTTCACAGGTGCCGTTATCATCGATTATTCGGTTTCCACTGATACGAGGGCTTCGAATGACGTCAACCTCTTTGGAAGCAGCTGCAAACCTAATCTTTACCGGAACGCGTGGGCGGCTGTCCCTATTGTTCACACACGCCTTATCATCCACCATGTGGTTTTGATGATTGTTTTGTGGTTTTCTATATTGAAACGGATACTGAGCTCATTTCTATGGAGATATGCAGTTTTGCCGTTTATTGTTTGCCGGGATTTTTTGCTTACAAAGCCAACGACTCGAAAATTTCATTGGCTGGTAAAGGTATACAGCTTCGCTGTAAGAAAAAAGTAAAACGCCAATTTTGCATTTTGTATGTCCTGCATCGAACTGCTCTTCGTCTGCATTCTGGTTTGCAAACTCGCTCCTAGAAGGTGTGGAGAACAAAAAACGCAAAAACGCCAAGAACGCCGCAGGAGGAGCTGGCGACGAGTAGGATAACTGAGATATATAATGATTTTAACGAAATATATAAACGTCGATGCAGTTTCTCTTCGCATTTAGAAGAAAACTTTTCTCTTTGATAAAACAAAAAAAAATATTATTATAATGGAGACGAACGTTTGTTTTATTTGGCCGTCTTCTATCCCTTCCCTTGTTTCTGCTGTGCGCGGAAGACGCGTAGGAAAAAAAACTAAACATGTTATACGAACACGGAGTGTCCCCCCCTGCCCCCCTCCCGCCAAAAAAATAGTTACAAGATTTTAGCACCCAGCTCTTAGGCACCCGTTTCCGGAAAGACCGGCGTCGCCGTCCGAGTCGCCGTCGCCTTCGGCATCGGCGTAACCGCGCGTTGCAATATGGGATGTTTCCCCGCTAAAGTAAGCGGGAAAATTTTCCGGCTAAACATAGCGGAAAAATTTTCTCCAAATATAGCCGAAAATTTCACCGATAAATTTAGAAAAAGCTTTTAGAGCGCAGCTCTTAGGCGCCCATTTCCGGCTTGAGCGGCGTCGCCGTCGGCGTCTGCGTAACCGCGAGCCTCCCCCCCCCCCCCCCACCCACCGAGGACCTGGGGAGGACCTCGGGTTCCTTCGGGAGGACCTCTTGTACCTTCGGTGACCTCGGGGAGGGGGTAACGTGACCCCCCTCCCGAGGTGACGTGACCCCCCCTCCCCCCGCCTCAGTACCCTTCCCTCCTCCTCCTCAAGAGCTGCGCTCTAGTTCGGCGATACAGGGAGTTGTAAATGGCTTTCACTTTTTTTCCTGCTGAATTTAGCAAAAAATTTACCCGGTGAATTTAGCGGAACAAATTGCCCTCTGAATTTATCGGGAAAATATTCCCTGCTAAATTTGACAAAATAAAATGTCCTGCTAAATTTAACGATATATTCCCTGCTAAATTTAGCGGAAAACTGTTCTCGCTCAGTTTAGTGGGAAAATTACCCACTAAATATATCGGAAAAACTTCCCCGCTATATTGAGTCGAAAAATTTCCCCGCTAAATTTTGTAGAATAATTTCCCCGCTGAATTTAGCAGAAAATTTAGCAAAAGTTTCCCGCTAAATTGGAGGGGTTTGATTGATTAGTGGCTTTCTGGCGCAACAGCGACGTGACCATCGTGCGCCAAGCTTAAATATTTAACAAAGCACAGGTAGAGTCTTACTTGTTGCAGAAGTAAAAGTCAGATACTCTGGTAGAGGACAGAATGCTGAGAAGGACGTAGTTCTCTGTGGTGATCACTTACTGTAGAAAGTGCATGTTGGAAAAGCTAGAACTTATGCAAAAAACAAGTTTTCTGAAGGAACATCTCAGCACGTTCAAAAGGAATGATCGGCTGCTCGCCAAGCACTAGTGCAGGGTGAAAAGAGGGGACGGAGGAGGGGAGGGTACAGAAAGGAGAACTGGAGTACCCTCCTCTCCCTACTTTCTCCTCCTCCTCCCCAAGAGCAGCGCTCTAATTCGGTGTTACGTAAAATTGTAAAAGTCTTTCATTTATTTTTACCTCAAAAATAAACTATGCATAGCCGAACGGTGATTCTCGACCCTAATATGGAGCTAGAGGTCCGAACCTGCAGATGCCAAAGTTTCAGCACTAACTCCTTGTCTCATTAAAACGTTGTTTGATTTTCATAAAAATAAAAATTGAGAAACTGGCGGCATATCGACTTCTCGAGTACGTGCAGCTCTATGGTGCCCGTTGCCGAAGATTGGCGAAAATGGGCCCTCAATGTTCCCATTGAAAGTTTCTGATAATCATACAACTGTTGGATAAGATAATGGTTAGCGCTGAAATTTCGGTTTCTGGTTCGGGCCTCTAGCACTACATTTGGACGGAGAATCATCGTTCGGGATGCATAATTTGTTTTACCGTCTGAGTAAAAAAAAAAAAATTTTTTTTTGTGACACGTTTCAGCGTTTGAGCAGACAACCGTGTTTTTTCGTTCGGTGTAAGTAAACTATGCATCGCAGAAAGCTCGAACTGCTTGAGAAAGTAATAGCGATTGGCGAAGACCGCGGATGTTTGAGAACACGATGTTTCCTGTATCAAAAGATTATTGAGGAAGACGAAATTTTATCTGAGCCAACGTCCACATAAGACTAACATCGCCTAAACATGAAGTAATACTTTGTGCTCCTGTAGCACCTATTTCAGTAAAAAAAGAACTTGTCAGCAAGAAAAAAAAACGCTTATCTTTTTGGGTGACAAGTGTTTTTTACTAATATAAGTCCCAGAAGCGTTAACAATGTAAATTCTTGTTTTGATGATATTAGGCTTAGGTAGATGTCGACCAAGCAGAATTTGTGCTTATCAATTATTTTAAGCTTTTTTTAGACCAGGTAACGTTACGTTTTCAAGCTTTCCGCGATGCATAGTTTATTTACCCGGGCCGAAAATCACGTTGTCTTTTTTTCTCAGAAACATCCTTCGTCTGCTCTCTAGTGGCACTGTTCTAACCTTGGTAGCTACAGACCTATACTTATGTTTTTTAAGTTGTGCATTCACTAAATCCTGACGAAATTGCGCAAAGGTCGAGAGCAGCTTCTGCTTGACTTCTCCAATCTTGCTGAGCGGATTCGAAATCAAGGTAACAGGTCCTTTATTTTGACATTTCTAGTATAGCGAGATTTTGCTATTCATACACTAGTTAAACAAGAATGCATCATGGGAGCTGCCGTGATGCAATCTTGTTGCCATGATGCATCACTGATAAATTGCTTGCATACTCATTGCCAAAAAAGCTTATATTGGCGAGGGACGCTTTTACTCCCTAGCGATCTTGGCGCGGCTGGTTCAGATCAACCCTTTCGAACCTTCGGAGATTGGAAAAAAACAGAAAGGGCGATTGCCTTATCAACGGGAACCGATCAGCACGGTCGTCTGTTTGTTAGTATATGTTTTTGTCCTGCAATCAGTCAGGGAAGGCAATGGCGCTACTCTCTAATATCCAACGCCGATATGTTTTTGTGGCGCCCTCTTAAGCCGGGGTCACACTGCTCATACATCCTAGACATGACAGCCTGCAAACACGAGTCACCGCAATATCCGTGATTCGAATGCCACGTGCAAAGTTTCACTTTTAACTCGTTTCCACGCGGCATTCGAAGCACGGATCTTGCGGCGATTGGCTTTTTAATCTTTTTGTATGCCGTATAGGCAGTGTGACCCCGGCTTTAGAGTTTCCATGCGTGACATCACGACATTTATTTGCCTCGCCGTGGCGTCAGGAGTTCTGACCTTTGCTACATACGATCAGACACGACAGGTAACATTGTGTGTTCAGAAAGTATAGTAGAAGCTGGGCCGTAGGTTTCACTTGAAATCGAACACGCTTGTAGCACTGAATCCTTCGGGATTTTTTTTTTTTTAGAGCGCAGTTTTTAGGTGCATGTTTCTGGCTTGAGCGGCGTCGCCGTCGTCATCGGCGTCGGCGTAACCGCGAGGCGCATTATGGGTAAATTTCCCCGCTAAATTTGCGGCAAACTTTCCCGGCTATATTTAGCGGAAATATTTGCCGACTAAATTTAGCGGGAAAATTTTCCCGCTAAATCTAGCGGACGAAATTCTCCGCTAAATCTAGCGGAAAAAGTTTCTCGCTAAATTTAGCAGAAAAAATTTCCCACTATATTTAGCGGAACAATTTCCCCGACAATTTTAGCGGAAAAGTTTCCCCGCCCAACTTAGCGGAAAAATTTCCCCACTAAATTTAGCGGACAAAACTCTCTGCTAAATTTTTCCGGAAAAATTCCGCGCCAAAAATTAGCAGAAAAATGTTCCCTAAATAGGAGGAAAGGACAGCGGGAATAGCCTCCCCTCCGTACCTTTCCTCCTCCTTCTCCTCAAGAGCTGCGCCCTAATTCTGCGTTACAGGGGATTGTAAAACTCGTTATTTTTGTTATTTTTAATATTTGAAATTTCCCCAAATCTGTGAAGAAGAAAATCGCATGAAAACGGAAAGCATAAAGAACTGACGGTAATTTTGTGTGTGTTTGGATACTATGCCGAATATTTTGTTTTTGTTTAAAAAAAATATATATATATATATATATATATATGTATATATATATATATATATATATATATATATATACGGGCATGGTGGTGGGAGCCGAAGGCGTGGGGTATAACTGAGAGGAAAGCAAACCCTATGATGAAAAGAGCAACAACGAGGTGGTTTATTCTTCGACGTTTCGGCCGGAGTCCGGTCTTCCTAACAAAGGCTGGCCTCCGGCCGAAACGTCGAAGACATAAACCACCCGTTGTTACTGTTTATCATCAAGGGTTTTGCTTTTCATCTACGTATATATATATATATATATATATATATATATATATATATATATATATATATATATATATATATATATATATATATATATTTTTTTTTTTTTTTTTTTGCTACGGCAAAAAATAGCCAAATTCCGTTTCCTTCACGATCCGGTGGCATATTCATAGCCTTGCAACTCATGAGGTATTATAAGGGTGTTTCACGAAAAGTGGACAAATTCGACATTGACGCGTCGCAATAAAGAAAGGCTTGTGTCGCTTTTGTTCTGGGCCAGGGTTATATTTAGGAAAATCATTAAAGTACGGGATAATTCAATTTTTAAATATTTTTGGGTAATTAAATTGTTTTTATATTTAAAAGCTACGTTTCAATGAGAAACTTGCTGAGCATCACCGAAAACCACTGAATTAATAAATTGCATATCGATAGAAGGCACGCGCGGCATTTTACGGCTTTCTGAAAAACAACTTAACTTCGACGGGTTATTTACGTTTCGGCTTGCAATCAGAGCGCTTCTCGGCTCGACGGCACCGCTCCCCGTGGTGAAATATTGCAACCAGCCTCCGCTGCGATGCGCGAGGACAACGCAGCAGAGGTTGGTTTCACGATTTCTCTACGAGGTGCGGTGCCGTAGGTGCCGAGAAGTGCTTCGATTGCAAACTGAAACGTAAAAACCCGTCGAAGTAGTGCGGTTTGTCAGAAAGCCGTAAAATGCTGCGCATGCCTTCTATCGCTCTGCAATTTATTGATGTAGTGTTTTTCAAAGATGCTCAGCAAAATTTTCTAATTGAAACAATGCCCTTAAACAGTATATTAAAAAGTTGATTACGCAAAAACAGTTAACAACTTAATTATCCCAAACTTTAATAATTTTCATAAATGGGCCTTTGGCCTAGGACCAAAACGACACAAGTTTTCTTTTGTTGCGACGAGTAGTTTTTGCAATATCGAATTTGTCCACTTTTCGTGTGAATACTCCTCTATATATCGATTACCAAATACCATGCGGGTGTAGTCATCTACATGGGCTTTTCGTGCTGCACGAAAAAGAAAAAATGTTTCTTCGGGTGCAAAGAGAGAAAATTAAGGGGAATTAGAAAGCAAAAAAGAGGAAAAGAGAATTGTTTTCTCAAGTGGGGCTCGTAGGAGTAGAAGAAGAAGAAATGAAAATCAGTTGCTAGTCCAGCGGTGTGAATGGTCTTTTCTGTATGTGTATGTTTTCTCCTAGTTCAGCTGGCCTTAATTCATGAGTATGAACCAACTAGCTCAGCTTCAGCCTGTTAGAGAGGCACAAGTTTAGTTTATTTTATTTCCTACAGAATGATTTATATAAACTCTGAAATATTGTCAAAAATAGAATTTACCATTATCTTCAAACAGCTCTATAATAATATTAAAAATATGTTTATGTTGATGAATGTTTTTTCATTATTGCTGCCAATCATATTAACTTCCAGTTGGCTTGATGCAATTTGCCCTTTTTTATGGGTCTTCTCTGGAAGTGATCGAAATCGCACCCACGCTCTCGGAACGGGCAAACGCTGTTTCCTCAGATCGGTTTCGCTGCAAACCTTATACAGCTTAATTTTGTTAAAATGCAGCGGGTAAAGTTATTTTGATTGAGCACACTCATGCTTTGCTATATATTGTATACTCTTAATTTTGCAATGATGGCAACTGATATTCCATAGTCCGATCATTGGCGGTACAGCGGACGTTCCAATATTCGATGTGTAAAGCCAGGTGTTAAAACATAATGAATGGTTTTGTAGACTGTAAAAATGATTTAATGAAAACTTTGAGAAGCAATTTGATACAAGTGGGGCTATATTCGTGCCCGTTTTCGATGCCGGCGTGCCGGCATCGAAGGTTGAAGTCCAGCTGGTTGGGTTCCGATTGCATCATCCGTTCGAGGCAGGGGAGTCTCTCCTTACTCGTATTGCCTGCTAGCATATTTGCTTACACAGTGCACAAAGGGCGGAGAAAACGGAACGAGCTCTTTATGTAGCCATATCGTGGTCATATATCTGCTTGTGCTATACACAGCTTGTTAGCCTGGAGGCACTTCGGCACAGCACACAGTATTCGTTCGCAGGACGGCTCCCTGATAAGTCGATAGGACTTCGTTAAAAAAAAAATTAAAAGAATGACATGATGCGTTATGACGAAAATAATCCCTGGAGAACGGGAACAGAGGGGAGAAAGGAATAACACAGATCTCAAGACACAGCTGGCTGGCTGGTGCGCGACCGATCATATCCGCCTGGTCCTTGTATCGAACAGGGACATCTCCGTTTCCTGTGGAGCCCTCTACCAACTGAGCTAACCAGAAGCTAGATCCATTATTCCCCTTCTCCAGGGATTATTTGCATAATTATTGCCCAGCTCGCTTGAACCTTTGCCTTTAATTGCATTATAATTATAACCTTAAAATGCAAGCCATTTACCCTTGTTGGTATCAGACTGGTGGCAGCTGATAGACCCCGTTTGCTATACTGGCGTCTAACTCCTGGTTATCTCAGTTGGT
Source organism: Ixodes ricinus (assembly GCA_037355805.1). NCBI lineage: Eukaryota > Metazoa > Arthropoda > Arachnida > Ixodida > Ixodidae > Ixodes > Ixodes ricinus. Next base: position 31,042 of record JAZHYW010015464.1, read on the forward strand.
AGAGCGCTCGCAGACATTTCCTAGGTTCGTCACCAGAACAAGGCGAATTTTTGGGTCTCGCCCCAGTTACTAACTGTGTTTGGATATTTGTGTTTTTTCTTTGTTCCCCTCGTGCCCCAGCTCCAGGAAATATTTTCATCATTCTTCTCCAGCTTGCTTCTACATTTACATTTAATTTCATTATTAACAAGAATCGTTGTGCTCTTCAATTTACCAGAGAAAAAGATCGATACATTCGGGAAGCACAAAAACGAAGAATGCGCCTGCGTAGGTGCTCGCAAAGGGATATGCTTCCCAGATTTGTGGTGCACTGTTCACAAGCCAGACAAGGAACCTCGAGGCGACATTAGCACGAGATGTACAGTTTCCGCCGTATGAATGACATATTTGCCAAAGGTGTTTATGCAGTGGTCTTACGTCGACCATGGCCGGACGCGCTTTATTTTGAAGGAGAAAATAGAACAAACATTTATTCATTCCCAGCCACAAGCAATGTGTGCCTAGCCAAAGCAAATCTACCGTACATTCTAAAAAAAAGAAAAAAAGTCTCGTGAAACTACAAGAAATGGGAAGTTAATTTTTGATGCCTGTACAATTGCCGTTGTCTTGCATTACGGTCACAGCATTAACTAGATATTACGTGCACGACAGTATTGAGGCCCTACGGTTTTTGCCCGTAAGCTAAACCGTAGAAGCATGGCAGAAAACCGTAACTCTCAGTCACTGCACTGCACGTGATGCAAAGATACGGGAATTGTTCCGGCATCAAATATTAGCTGGCGTGTTGTCCGGAACTTGCAACGGCAAAAAAAACGCGTAAATCTTAGTCACTGAGCTGTGCGTGATGCACGACGACAGGAATTGTTCCTACATAAAAAAATTAACTGGCGTATTATCCACACCTTGCAGCGACAGCCAGAGCCTGTGGAACTGCTAGCTACAGTAACTTAACAAAACGGACGTCTCAGTGAACGATAAATATAGCATTTTACTGCTATATTTATTGTTCAATGAGATACCCGTTTTGTTAAATCACTGCAGCTAGCAGTTCAACAGGCTCTGGCCGTTGCTGTAAGGTGCGGAGAACACGCCAGCCAATTTTTAATGTCTGAACGATTACCGTTGTGACGCATGACGTGCAGCTCAGCGATTGAGAGTTACAGCTTTCTGCCGCCGCAAGTTACGGACAACACGCCAACTAATTCTTGATGCCGGAACAATTCAAATTAAATATCTAGTGCCCATGGACTGTGATTAGGCTGTCGGCCCAATTTACTTTCAGGAGTTAACGTCAGCTGCGCATTGCAGAGATTAAAGGGTGCTTAAACACTTTGTTAGAAATTTCAGGGAAGTGCGCACAGGATAGAGTACTAAGTATAACATGTCTACACCTTTATTATTAAGAAATAATTAGTGGGCCATGTCCAACTTTCATGTGGGAGGCAATCTCTAATTTCCTGAGCAATCAAGTCCATATGAAGACCTACAGAACATTAAAAAAAATGTGGAATGAGGTTAGGTTACGAACAGAATGTGGTGACAAAATAAACCTCCCAATTTCTGCAAACTTCGAGTAACATGTAAGCGCATTGCAGGAGCCTCAGCTTATCTCTGGCGGTTCTAGACAGTGAAACCAACGTGTGACTTATGAAACGAAACCATTCTAACAACGGAAGTTTGAAAAATGCCTTTGAAGACGGAATTGCCGCGTCCAATGATTTTCTCCAAGCATGTTGTGAAGAGTTAACTTCAGAACTTACTGCCAACTGTGCCTCCCAGAGATAATTAAACAGCGTGTTAATGAAAAATTTCAAGCAAGTGCACATAAGATGCAGTACGAACTAAAACATGTCCATACCTTTATTCTTGAGAAATAATTAGTCAGCCACATCCAGATTTCATGTGGAAGGCTATCTAACTTCCAGAGTAATCAAGCCCACATGAAGAACTAGAAAACCTGAAAAACAAAACAAAAAATGTGGATTTTGATTAGGTTTTGAACAGAATGCCATGACAAACTAAACCTCCCGATTTCTGCAGACTATGAGTTACACATAAGTGCAGTACAGGAACCTCAGCTTAATTCTGTCTTTCGCTAGACAGTGAAACCAACTTTTGACTTATGTTACGAAAACATTTTAGAAAGGGAAGTTTGAAAAATGCCTTTGAAGACAGAGTTGCCACATTCAATGAGTTTCTTCAAGCCTGCCATAAAAGTTAATTTCAGATATGACTGTTAAGGGAACCTCCGAGAGATAAACAGATGCTTGAACAGCGTGTTAGTAAGAAAGTTCAAGAAAGCGCACATAAGGTGGCGTAGTGAGTAAAACATGTGCATACCTTTATTCTTGAGAATTATTTTGTGGGTCACGTCCAGCTTTCATGTGGAAGGCAATCTTCATTACTTCCAGAGCAATCAAGTTCATATAAAAAAATACAGAACCTGGAAAAAAAAGGGAAAATTGTGAAACGTGGTTAGGTTCTGAAAAGAATGTGATGACAAGCTAAACCTCCCGATATCTGCGAACTATGAGTTACACGTAAGTGCACTGCAGGTGCCAGTGTGATCAAAGAAAGATGTAAATTCAAATAAAAAAATTTGAAAGGGGCATGGACACATAAATTACGCCAGGTAGAGTATTTGTTACATGACAGCACCATAGGTTGTCGGACGTACACAAAACACTTCAGAATATTTAAAACTCCAATAATTACAAAAATATTTCTTTTTAATGTTTGTGCTTTTTATCTGGTGACCAGGATACTTTCACACAACTCTGACGCAGTTTACCTACTGTGGCGACGGCAGCTGGTCCATGAACCACGTGACTCTGATCTTGACGTTGAAGACTCTCACTTTCGTATTTCTCTACCCACGTTCGCCACGCTACACATGTTCGTTACTCAAACTGTTTACTTGTTTCTTCCTCTTCCGCCTCCCCCCAAAAATGACGTTAAACTCGAAGGAGGAATATGTGCCAGATATTCCAACTGCCGAAAACTTGGGTGGGGAAAGTGGGGTAAAAGAGCACGTTGGGGCGAAGGACGCCTAGAAGCCTTATGATGAACGCCTGGAAGTGCATACAAGAGATCTAAGAGTGGCATTACCTCGCCGCTTAGGACTGAATAAGGTCACTAAAGGGACGAGGCAGATGGCGTCTAAGACGCCTCCAAAACATAGCTGGCTCGCTGAATAGGCAGATCCGAGGATCCCGCAAATAAATATAATTTTTGTGTGAAACTAATGCGTTCTTTGATAAACAAATTAGGCAGCTTTATAGTAACATGAAATGGGCTTAAGTGACATACTTAGATATCATTCTTTCCTGTCCTGAAAAGTCTAGAACCGGTTGAATGCTAAAATAATTCCTACAGCTGAAGTAACTCCCATGAAATATAGTCTGAATGTTTATGGTGCTCCAACAAACAAAGCGAGCCACAAATGATCCTACTCGTCAATATAAGTAGGACAACATGGTGACTGGAATTGAAGTTTGGCTTGTTGTTACGCCACGAAGGAAACACAAAAACAGGTATAGATAGAAGTGACTCGAAAAACAAGAGGATAACTCTCAGTGGAGGTCTGTTACCAGGAATTAAAAACAGAGCAGAAAACCTAGGAGTCAACTTAAATCATATGGTACCACCTACCCCTCATAGATATCAGTTTGTGTATTGACAAGAAAAGCGGAGTGAAAAAAAAATGAAAGCCGTTTACAACTCCCTGTAACGCCGAACTAGAGCGCAGCTCTTGAGGAGGAGGAGGGAAGGGTACTGAGGGAGGGTAAACCCTCCCTCTCTCCTCCTCAACACCTCATCCTACCAAATACCCCTCCGCCCATCCTTATTCTCCCCCTCCCCTTCGTCCTCCCCTTCCTCCTCCCCTTCCTTCTCCCCTCCCCTCCTCCTTTCTCCTCCCCTCCTCCTCCTTCCTCCCCTCTTCCTCCTTCACCTCCTCCTTCCTCCTACCCATCCTTCTCCCTCCCCTCCTCCTTCCTCCTCCTCACTACTCCTCCTCCTTCTTTCCTCCTCCACCTCCCTCCTCCTTACTTCTTCCCCTCCCCCTCCTCCTTCCTTCTCCCCCTCCTCCTCCCTCCTCCTCTCCTCCCTTCCGCGCGGTGCATTATGGGATATTTCCCATGATGCACCGCGCGGTTACGCCGACGCCGACGGCGACGGCGACAGCGACGGCGACGGCGACGGCGACGCCGCTCAAGCCGGAAACAGGCGCCTAAGAGCTGCGCTCTATAAAGCATTGGAAGAGGAGACACCTCCAGGTGCATTGTGCGGTGGGAAGAATATATGATCCGCTTTTGCAGAGCTTATGCAGGTCAAGCAAATCCCTATATCAAAGACAGCCATCGGTGTCGTGTGAACATTTGGCAGTACAGTTACCAGATGCAGTTGCATGACAGCGTTCAATAAGATCCGATAGCTGCAGGCTATCAGGATAGAATTACAAGGATATGTGGAAGCTGGTGAGATTTTGTCTCATGACAACGACAAGTGCTTCCTCGTCCGGTCCATCTCTTCGTTAAAAAGGATCTTGATTATCCCAAACCTATAAACAAAAGCAAGCATCCTCAGCCTTCACATAAGGTAGGTGGTACCAGGTGATTAATTGTTGTGTAGTACGCACCATAGAAATAAACCAGAGATGCAAATGGCGAACTGTGAACTGAAATGTTGTGTGTTTTGATCCAATGTAAACCTTGTTCTACGGGTCACTGGTATGTAAAATAGTTTCTCTCGTTGCTGGTGGGGAGGAGAAACTCTGTGAAGCGACAACAGTCTGCTTTTTTTTCTTCCTCCCCTTTCCCCTGAAGAAAAACAATAAAGTGTGAAGTTGAAGAAACAATGTGTGACTTCCGTCTTTTTTTTCTGTTTTTTTTAAGTCAAATTATTTACAATCTTTTTTATCTGAGCCACTTATATCAAATTGAAAATGAAGGAACCAGATATGTGAACATATAAAACAAAACTCTTTTTCCTTGTTCTGAAACACTATCCAAGTACAAATCTTAGGTTGTAGAGTAGCCTACAATTGAAATAAAGTAGCGCAGTATCCGGCATGCCAAAAGGTGCACAAAGGCTTACCCAGTGCGATGCAGATGGGCGTTGCGGAAAGCTCTTTGAGTTCAACATTGGAGATACGTGTTGTATTCTAAAAGTAAACAATGATGCAGTTTAACTTCAAACCATATCATTATCTGAGAATGTTTCAAAGGATAATGTTTCAAGAAACATTAGCCTCACAAGCGGCTAATGTTCACTATGCATTAACAGACAAAATGTAATCATCAGTGGTGAAACTTACAAAAGAACTGCTTGTAGCAGTTTTTGTAGCAAAAACATGGCTTTTGTAGTACACATTTCATTTAATTTATTTCACACTGCAAACTTGTGAACATGACGTTCCGAAACCAAGAGCACATACAATAAAAACGGCACAACCAATCACTGGGGCACGATACCACTAGCAGACAATAGTTGCTTGAACGGCGGCAAGTTGAAATATTCAGATTAACGAACCTGCAGCAAAAAAGATGTCCGAGTGCTCCATTATGGCTGTGGTAGCGTGCCTCGAATGACTGGCATGGGATAGTGGCTTTTGTAGAGGCATCGTAGCTGAAGACCAGTGTCGGCAGGCTCTAATGCTCCCAACTGAAAATCTACCAAGATGTGTCCCAGGAGCAACTGTTTTCCCGTGGTTGGCTCGATAACGATCGGTTCAGTGGCGTCCCGTGTTCCGTCCATCACATGGGCCCCGTTATTGCTGGTGATGCTCAGAAGTATAATCTGAAGCAAAAAGATGTGTGAGTGCTTCATCACGGCTGTGGCAGCGTGCCCCCAACATTGTAACCTTGTAAAAAGTACTATAGAAAACCCCGCAGTTCCTCGAAGTGCCATAAAAGCGTTTTTAACTGCAATTATAACACAGACAATGATTCGCAGCAGAAAGATTGTTGGAAGCGTTGAAACAAAAGGGGATAGAAAGTAAAAACACCGAACTTTGGCAAGCAGCTCATTGCCTTTAAATCTCGATGCAATTACTAAATCAGTTCCATCTTCGACAGCTGGAAAGCAACAACACTATCTTAATATAGCGAATAAACCACATATGTCACAACATGGATTTTTCTCTAAAATAAAAATGATGGCAGGAAGATTCATGCGAGTTTTCCTCAAGTAATCGGTGCTACCGGAAAAATGATTGACACCTCTCTTCCTCCCATGCAAGGCATCAACAGTCGTTCCAGCCAATGATAATCTGCATTAAAGGAAAACTAAGAGTTGGACACTCTTCTCAGAAAGTGGCCACTTTTTGCTCGAGCACATATATTAATAGTCGCTTTTACGCAGGGACATATAAGTGATTAACTCGGGGTTCATCAATTTTATGAAAAAAACAAAATTGTTTTCGTCTGTGGAAGCTCACCGTGAGACGGAAGTGGTTTTGCACCTCAGTACTATTTATTATCGAGCGGTAACACGTCATATCTGCTGAACGTATTTAATTAATCATAGCAGCAAAAGCCGGAGGCCTCTAATATAGAGCCTCAAGTAAGAGTGTGTTTAACTGCTAGATCGCGGCATGTGTTTATGGGCACCATTAATTTGCAAAATATTTCTGTGTGTCTATGGGGCTGTGGGTGGTTTTTCAACCTAAACGTGGTTATAAACAGATGTTTGAAGATTTTATGCGAAGGATAAAATAACACTTTTCTAATGACATCATTTTTGTTCCTATAGGATAGGCAATTTTTACATGCGAAAAAGTGCATAATCCGTTATCTCTAGCGCCACCATTAAACTGCAAACGCTCTCCATGGTTTGAGTTGAACGCACACTTACTTGAGGCTCTCTAGCACCTAATGACGTCGGTGGTGCCATCCCGTGGTATGTTATGCACGCACTGCCGTCGTTCGTCTGGCAGGACTACCTCACTGATCTCTACTATAGGGGGCTGGAATGGGGTGACCACCTTCCTGCTAGTGAAATGCGGGACACGCGGGAGGGGGAAGAAAATGTTTGAACACGCACACCAAGAACCGAGGCATTGTTAATATAAATAATAGCCGGTGCTGTTTATACACCTCTAAATTTTATTGCAGCAGTTAGGCAAAAATTATTTGCGTTCCCAGTGATATATATGTTTTGGCAAATATGTTATTAAATCTGTCGAAGTTGAAAGCAGAAACATCAACTGCAGCAGAACTTAGTGCTTCAAATAAAATCAATAAACTGTAAATCTTCTTTTGCGTTATTGTTTTTGTCAACGCTTACTTTTATCGAAATGATCCTGAAAGTGTTAACATCATGTTTTTTCCACCATTGTGAGTTGCAGGCTTTTTGCCTTGTGCGCTGTCTTCACCAAAAGAAAATCCACAGCATCCCTTTCGCATTGACACAGCGATTTAAAAATAATTATAATATTTTATAATTAAAATTTTGGCGAGCAATCTTTCTTACAATAGTTTGCCACCAAGGGGAGAGGTACAACGAAGTAAGCGAATGTTCTCTTGTAAGAACGAGGGTCGCTTCCAGCGATGCTTGGTTAGAAAATGGCGCACTGTTGGAATTCACACGATTACCAGCGACCTCCGCGCTTCACCGTGCCCCGTTGTGCGGCAGCACCATGACTTGCTGAGTGAATTTTTCGAGAGTATGAAATGCGGAATATATTGAAGATTTGGGAATTTCTTGCAGGACGTGGGACACGAGCCCTCAATGCAGGACAGTCCCGCGAGTCGGGGACGGGTGGTCACGCTAGGCTGAAAGGCGCTTAGCCTCGCTCCAAGTCGGGCGCGAGTGAAGCCACCGGAAGTTCGATGCTTGTCCCGGAAGTCAAGTATTGGCAGGGTTTTATAGTGCATTGAGTTTTGGTTCACGATTTCTTGCATTCTACGTGGGTTTCAATAATCCCTTTTAGCAATGAATCTTGAGAATGAGGCATTTGCACTTGGGGCATGTACACTTAATCAAATAGAATCTTGAAATTCTCACACATCAAAAGGCTTCCAAGAAGACTTCTCGGGAATGCATTAACTGTTACAGTGCAACGAGCAGGCTCTATTGATATAACAAATGCACATCAAGCGCCTTGGAAACTGTTTGGACCACCGCTCGTAAGAATGGGAATGCCTGACAAGCGCTCACGTTCGGGACAAGCCACTTACACCCGGTGGCTTTGTACCTGTTTCCTCAATGCGCCGTTCAGACCTCTAGTGGAGATCAGTGCCCTACCTCAAAACAAACTGCCATAGACAATAACTTTTTTTACATATAAACTCACTGATTTATATGACAATTGTTGGATCGCGCATCCCGCTCCGCGACTGCGGCCACCGGACGGCCATCTTGCATGCAGAAGAATCGTGTTTCTGTAGCATTGCAGAGGCTGGCAGCAGTGTGCTCAAGACAAATTTTCGACTCGTTCGTCGTCATTCGCCGAAGACGTGCTTTATCACCCTGCGTAAGCCGTGATACTTGTGGTTCAGAACACATGCACATTTTTACGGAATCGCAGTGCCGCAGGAAAAAGGCACAACTCCTCGAAAGCAAGTTTCGCCGGGTCTTGCGGCGTGATAAAAGCTTCCTTGGCATGCCGAAGCTCTGAGTCTCTGTGGCTTTGCACGCTTGTATACCGATCAAGAATCGGCGCCGTGCAAAGTTTTGAAGGTGTGTCGCGCATCGATGTCTTTGCATGATATATGGTCCACGGAGTTCAGGATCGTCCAGATGTTCAGGTGAGTTGCAATCAATAAAGGGGGAAAGAAATCTGTATGTTTGCTCTTATGCACTATTAACCATGGCTATGTTCCAAATCTACTCTAATAGATCACATGGGAGCACAAATAAAGCAACGCTGTGGAGCAAGGACGGTTTTCGAAGGCAAAAGTACAAGACGGCGAAAATAAAAATCTTTGATGCGCGGCCCATATGGTCGTGTGCAATCTGTTGACCAATCACAATTAGGCAAGCCGCGCTCTAGCATCAAGTGAAATTGATTAGGTTGGTAATGTGTCACCGCTGCTCAATGATGAGAAGATGTTCTGCGCGGCATTCTGTAACCCGTCCAACGACAAAAAAAGACGTACCTTCCCCCCTGTTCTGTCGCCGCTTAGTTAGATATGCAATTGTCAGAGTAAAGTAAATTGCTCCTCCAGAATCTCACATGGCTTCACGCACATTGCACCCGCAAAACACATTTTCACGGTGTCGAGTCTCGATCGGCATCCAAGCGTGCGAAGCGCATAGAGACGCGGCGCTTCGGCGTGCCAAGGAAGCTTTGACCACACCGCGAAACCGGCGAAACTTGCTTTCGACAAGTTGTGCCTTTTTCCTGCTGCATTGCGCTTTCATAAAAATTCTCCCATGTTCTCAACGGCAAGTATCACGTCTTACATAGGGTTTTAAAGAACTACTTTGGTGAATGACGACGAACGAGAAAAAACCGTGTCTTCAGCACGCTGCCGGCAGCCTCCGGAACGCTCCATAAACGCGATTTCTCAACATGGAAGCTGACCGTCCGGTTGCCGAACTCGGGCTGCAGCGATCAAGTTGGGATGCGCTATCCAACAATTGTCCTAAACATCAGTGAAGAAACCATAAAAAACACAACAGGCGCTCTTAAATTCAGTATGCGAGAGCGCTCATTACAATCATTCAACCAGCGCGGTGCAGTGTTTCATGTTAAAATTTGATTTTCCGGTTCTTACCGGGCCCGAAAGCAAAAAAATAACGGTGCCCGAAAGCAAAAAAAAAAGAAAGGCACAAACAGGAAGAGTTTGTGAGAGCCCAGTGCAAACCAAACTCCCATGGTGATGAGCCCTGTGCCTGCACACGTCATTTGAGTCCAGTCTGATACGTAGATACGTTCCCCTCGTGCAACTAAGTCGGGAAGATGAAGCAACAAATTTGGCGCGTTTTCTGGCTAGGCCCGCGCTACTACGTTAAGTTACGCGTCTTTCATTCCGTCTGCACTTCGGTTACCTAGCAAGGCGCATGCGAAAATGAGCTAGCTTACCTTTTTAGCGCGGTTGAAAGGTGAAAGGTGATCACGGCGACAACGAAGCGCGCGGCCGCCCTCACCGCCTCTGGTGTCTCGGTGCAGCAAGTAAACATTACCTGACGGACGGTCGCTCCTCTCGCTCATCTTCGTCCGCGAGATAAGTGCGCCGATTTTCGGGTGGGTCTCCTCACGCCGCTCAAAGAGATATTCGCATTCGCACGAATGGCACGTAACATAAGACATCAGCCTACAATAAAACTATCCCTAGAGCAAACGTGGCGTGTGTTATGTGTTTTTACTTGAAAGACAAGGGAGCACAGGACTGCACTAAGAAATATGTGAAGCCGTACATTAACGGACCTGTGCCGTCATTTCGCCTCTACGGCGTTTTGCCCGTGCGCGCCTCTCACAGCGCTTTCCAGTTTTGAAAAAGGATATTAACTTACGGTTTGTTTTTGCAGTCTCCAAAAATAAAATCGTCAAATTGGTTTTCTATATTCTTGAAGGCTATAGAACACTTTCATTTAGGCCGGTGCGACAAATGGGAGAAACAACAAGTCAACTTAGACATCAATTGACTGCTTTCGCTGCCTTTTGTGCATGTGGGAATGGTTGCTTCTTGGCGTTCAGAGGTTCAGAGCTACCGATCAGTCTTGAACAATAGCTAAAAACTTTTATTTGTAACTGCGCAGGCTCCTTCATACAGGAGGGCCACCGCCTCGGGCCAAGGGCAGAGGGGGGGGGGGGTCGAAGGTTTCGCCGCTTTAAATGCAACCTCCTTAGAATTTACGGTGCTCTGTGCTGGCCGCCTTATGAGAACTCCGTACCAGTTTTGTTGCATCTGTAGGTTACCTCTAAGTTAGAGCTGACGAAGAAAATCTGGCCACGGCGCAACGCTGATGTACGCTGGAAGGTAGAGTAGGTTTGCTTTCGTTGTTTTTGTTTGGTCGGAGAAAATCTGGAGACAACAAACGTACAATATGGCGCCCGTGTTGTTTTGGTTTGACGGGACGCGGAAAGCCCCGCTGTTTGCGAGCACATGTAGCAAAGACGTGACCGGAGAAGTGCCCCTGTGATGTTTCCAGAAGACAGAAGTATCATTCTGAATCATCGTGTTTGCTTTGAAAGCATCCACAAGTGCGTAAACACAATCCAAGGTTCAGGACAGCGCTGCGTTGACCTTGGCAATCTGTATCTGTTTGGTGCTACACGGCGATGCGGCGAAGACCTGAAACGTTCGTGGTGTGGGTTGTGGTGCTTGAAGAAAAAAAAACAACACTAACACGGCGAGCCAATTGATAGTTGTGGGGTTGAGGTTTAACGGGTTCAGTCCCGTCGTCGTCGTCAGCTGATCCAGTCCAGCTGGTCCTGGAGGACGCACTGAGCGTCTTGGAAAGTAAATCTACCTTCTTTTCGTTTCAAAATGTGGAAGATTCCCGATGCATACTCATTGTTGTCTTATATCTGCCGTTTTTATGCTTCGTGTTGTTCGACTGCATTTGCACAGCAACGTGTTTGCACAGTGACGCACACCGCTCGAGTAGATGATTTGGTCCTGCGAACGACCGGTTATACATAATTTCAGGAAACCTAAGTCACTACCGAAATTTTCCTGTAAATTTCGTGCAAGTTTGTTGCGCTCATAATGCGGTGTGACTAAATTTAGGCAGGAGTTTCTACCGGCCCCCTCCCCCCCCCCCCCCATACGCGAAGTGAGACCAATTTTTACGTAGTGAAATAGTACTTTTTCTTTATTTTGGGTAGAGTCGTTGGTACATTTCTTATGGTACAATCACTTGAGAGTTCAGAAATTGGGGAGAGCGAACAAGCTTTCCCAACATTGTTTATTTTCTCTCTAGCACTTCCCCTAGTTTCAAGTTGCAGTTTCAGTAGACATAGTTACCCGCAGGTACAAACTGCCCTAAAGCAGGTAAAATAGATAATTCAGACGGTGCTGAATCCGTTTTTGCCCTTTTCGCAAGGTGAATGGGAAAGCGCTTTTGTGAGGTATGAGGAGTATACACACGATTTTGCTATTGCCGTCATTTGCGTCTCTCCAGCAAAACGAAGATGATGATCTACAAAGGCGCAATCACAAGCCAAGATTTACGATTACAGTGTGTTTGCTTCGGTGGTCCGTGCGGTTGTATTTTACCCTGCTGTCTGCAACACCGTGCCATGACGAAGAGCTGCAACGTTCATGGTTTGTGCTGGGCTACGGGGCTCACAGACTCCGAAACTGAAACCAGATCAGCGAGATAATTCCATTGCGTACTCCGAAATGACGGAAGCAATAAGTTGTCAAAAGCAGAGTGTCGAACCGAAATTTTTTATCGGTTCGGTTCCGGTTCGGGTTCACGGCTTTCGGTTCAGTTCCGGGGAGAAAAAATAACGGTTCGAACCGGTTTGAACCGCTAAATTGAGAATATAGTTTTCGCGATCTTTTGGCACTAGACAAAATTTCTACAGCGAAACGGGTAACGGTATAGATTTTTACAATGAGTAAAATCCACTTTTAGTTTCAGGGACGAAAACTAAATTGCGGTAATTAATTGCGATCAAACAATAAAATAAAATATAGATTAATATATATGACTCAACGTCTATTCCTTTACTTCAATCGCATATATTTTATCTGAATAGAAAGGTTATCTGTCTGGTAGGTTGCTTAAGATACCATTGATTGGTACAATTATCCGTCGCAGTATAAAAATTCGAATCCTCTTCTGCTCTTGAACTTAGGAAGTAATTACAGTGCATAGGATTGTGAAATGGGCACGTCCTCGCCCCGTATATTCTTTAATCTTGTTTACAAAATACGTTTCACAATATACACGATGACGACGCAACTAAGCTAAAAGCAATATTATTTTCAAGATGTCAGGAAATTTATAGACAAATTCTTTCAGTCAACCTTCTATAGAAACACCTAGCGGCAATCACAACTTTTGCTTTCCTGACCAATATTGTTTCCACTCAGCACCGTAATGCAGGTGAATAGTCATGCAGAAAAGAGTGACCTATGCCCTGAGATCGGATCTAGACCTAAAGTAGCGCGTACCGAAATGAAAATGTTTGGCATAGCCAGGAGTTTTAGAGTTTGTTCTTGACAAGATGCCGGTCAATTTTATTTGCAAAGAAATATCGCCCTTGCTATTTTTTATGAAATATAACGAAGTAGTATTTTATACTGTACTCGACATTGCAGCTACTTAACTTGTCTACGTTCTGACGGTCTGCGTGCGCAATCGTCATGAATTCAACTACGCGCCACTGTGTATTTTGTTTTCGTCCTGTCCGCAGACACACAAAATTGTTTTCAATCAACGTAAAAGACGCAACATACTTCTATAGACTTGTGAAGTTGAGTATGCGTCAGTCAGAAAAACATATATTATATAAATCATCTTCAAAATAAAATAAAACGGTTTAAGGTTCTTCTCAAATCATTTATAGACGTGCCTATCGAGGATGAACACGCCGGTAAAGATTTGCAGAGCATATTTCGGATAATTCAGGGGTGCATTTACTTATGATGTATATGTTTAGGGCGATCGACCCTTTATTTATATTGTCAAGTCTTCAAGTAGTAGTGAAATAATGTTTATTCGCATCAATCAAATTGACTGTATGCAGTTCTCATTACCGCTTGTCACCGACACGGGAGGACAAAATACGCCATGTGTTGAAACGGCAGACTTTTTTTATCGCTGTTTGACAGTGTAAAACACCGATTCGCGGGGTATGCCAGAAAGGACTGTGTGCAGATACAATAGATTTGAAGGCAAAAACACGGAATGAGCAGAAAGAGAGATAATACATAGTATTCTAAATAATCCAATATACCATGCCTTGCTGCAAACGTAAACACGTTTGACAGAATTCCGTTTGGTTGGGCGGAAACTTTGAGAAATATACACCTTCACCAACAAAGGCCTAAAGAGTTTTGAGCCCGTTGTTTCAATAGGCTGGGCTAAATAGGCCGAAAGGTACTCATTTTGTCAAGAAGTGTTTCAGATTCCCTTTAAAAGGAGGCTGAAACATTTCTTGACAAAACAAGTTAGCAGCAAATTCTGGCGTATTTTTAACCCGTGAATCTGAATATCACATTCGTTTTTCCCGAAGATTTAACTAAACGCAAGAAAACACGAAAACCTCCGACCACTCTTTACGTCATACCCAGATCTTTCGGCCGCCAACTGCGTGTCGCTTGTGTGGGAAGCGCGTGCAATTGCAAGCTTGCTTGTCATATTCCACCCCACTGACACCAGTCCTGACGTCTTTTTTTATCTTTTTAAAAATAGCAAGAGTGCGAGTGTACAGCTTTGACAGGCGCTGAAGATGCGCGAGAGCAGTGATTTTGAAAAGTCCTAATATGACGTCACGCAAGGAGAAGGAGGGGCTTCAGCGGTATTAATAAAATTATTTTATGCAGTTTCCGAGCACCAGATTAAAAATAATTTTGATCTTCGTGATCCTGGAGGCGAAACAAAGACGATTTAGGTGTTTTCCCCCAAATACAGAACCGCTTCAGACTCTTTTAACTAGTCCCACTACCTTTAACCATCGGCGTATGTCAACGGACTAGGGCACCTAAAGAAGAAAAAGTGAGTGAAGAAAAGGCACACTCTAGAAAAAGGGAGTGATGCTCTCTTTTCGACAGCAAGAATTCGACATGACCATTGTATACATGTCTGGCCGGAAGCATAATGACGCCGATTGTTTGTTTTGGGACCCAGTCGAATCTCCTCCCGACAGCACCGACGGCGACGATGACGCCCATTTTCTCAGAGCAATTACAGATACTGACAAGGGAGCACTTCAACGAGACGACCCCGAACTTCGCGCCGTGATCGATCACCTCGAAGGTCAAGGAAGTTCCGTTCCGCGATCCTTGGCCTGAGACTTGTCAAGCTCCGTTCTGCGGCGAGGCGTGCTCATCAAACAATGCGATCGCACTCGCGGCGTCGGCTGTCGCACCGAGTTTTTTTCGCACAGTCACTGCTTGCGAAACAGGCTTAAGAGAGAAGTCGCATAGTAGCTCTGCGATTTCTGTGGTGTTCCCTTCCGTCCATAGATTTTGTAGTATTTCGGTAGTTTTAAGCCGATAAATGTTTAGCAAGGTGAATAGGTTGGGCGATAGTTTAGGGGCGGGCGTTCACTTTGATTTTTACCTATCTATGTACGAGGAATCAGCCGTAATTGTCGGGAGAAAGCTTCCTGTTTGGCGTGGTTTAGTACATCCCTATGTTGACCTGTTTACTAATAGAATTTGACGTGGTGCTCTTTTCTTTTAGGTTTGGTATTCTACTGCTCCCTGATCGAAATTCCGTCGGGATCTTTTCTACCAGACACGGAGTCGCGATCTTCCCTGTGTGATTTCGATTCCGGAAAGTGGAGCAGTGCCCGATGCGGGATGTAGTGATAGTGAAGTGAGTGATGGTGACGAGGAGAACTTGCCATCGAAGGGCCTAACAACAGAACTTTCAAGCAATAAGAAACTGAACGCGGAACGCCCGCCTGTCCAGTTCTGTCAATGTCAAGAAAGAAGCAAAAGTAACCGCCGCAAGTTCTTGACTGGCGAAAGGAAGACCGGTGTTTCGTGGAGCCTGCGGAACCCATGTTTACGGCCTCTGATGATGTCAAAAGTCGACCGAAATATTTTCAAGATTTCATTCATGACACGCTGCTGACGATTGTTGATGAGACAAACCTCTATTCAGTAGCATCTGGCTGGACCGTATGGGTAAACGTTTGTTACACTTGTGTCAGCATGCTTACGCAAAGTACCTATTATTCGAAATGAATCGTTGCATTGCCCCTTCAATTAAGCACCTTATAAAATCAAATGTTGTGTTTGAACTATATACATCTATTTAATTTAAAAAAAACATGTTTTCATTCAACACCAGACATATATCCGTAATGTGTGCTCACCAGAGGCACCCTGATGTGCATGTCAGGCCAGTTTAGTGTGCCGTGGTGTGCACATTAGACTATTCAGGTGTGGCGTAGTGTGCACATCAAGCCATTCTAGTGTGCTGTGGTGTGCACGTCAGACCAGCCTACTGTTGGCTGGTGTAAACATCAGACCGATCTGGTGTGTTCTGGTGCGCACACCACACCAGCCTAACGTGTTCTGGTGGGCACACCAAAACACGTTAGACTCGTTTAATGTGAGCACCAGTACACACCATGCCGGTCTGATGTTTGCACCAGAAAATATTAGGACACACCAAACCTGTCTGGTGTTTTTTTTCAATAGGGCAATTTCGAAACGCGTGGTGTCTCTGACATGAACAGGATCGCGACTGCCTAATTTAGGTCTTGTTTGAAAGTCAAGGTGAGTCTCACATTGGCTATGAGGATCGGACATAAACTCTGCTCTTCCCTGTCGTAAGTTAAAGTGTAGTAGAGAAGAAAATAGTCCTTTGAGAAGGCACCTTTGGCGAACGGAACTTCTTTTCGATTCAGTCGATGCAGGAAGCTCATATAGGCCTTCATATAAATATCCTGACTAAAATCGAAATTTTGCGTCTGCTGAATCCCACCAACGTCCAGTACGACCGTTTTCAGATTGAAGTGTTCGAATTTGAAGGGGTTGTGTTTGCGACTTCCCTGAAATGATTCACTCTTTATACGACCAGCGTAGAGGGAATTCGATGAGGATAGAGATCGTTGCGAACGATATGTGACACACCGGCATAAACGGTTCTGGGTTTGATCCCCACTTCTCGTAAAATATATGATTTGGGAGTAGATTGCAGTCGCTTTTTGATTCCGACAAGGATCGTCGTGGCCACTTGGACTCGTCGAATGTACAGAACGATGCCAGGAAGCTGAACAATGTAATTTTGTTGAATCGTCGATGCAGCCAAGAGTCTGAAATCTTCGGCATTTTGTCGCAGCACGATGCGGGTGACCACGCCGTTAAGTAGGAGCTTTTCTTGCTGTCAAATGTCGCTGAATATCGGACAGAACAGATCGCAAACGGTAGATCCTTCGGTACGCTTGAAACGAGCGAAAAGTCCCTTGGCCTCCGGCGGAATGTCCAGATTTCCCAATGTATTCACTGGGTCCTTTTCGTAGAGCATCGTAGAAAGAAAATGATTTCTACTTATCTGGTTTGCATTAAGCAGAATATCAAGATATGAATGATAGAGATATTTTTCGTACTGGCTGACAAGAGTTTGATTCAGATAAACGTCTGGGTATTGAAAGACGGAAGCTTCCAAAGGACTGAACAGGAATAACTTTATCGTTCAAAACCGACCGGTCGGGCGCAACAGTGCTCGCAGGATCGCCATTGGCTCGGACGATTTTAGATTGAATGTGAAGGAAGCTCGATTTTAAATCGTAAATGTGTGGACCCAAAGAAGGGATGTGAAATTCCAAAGCGGCCGTGGAGGTCGCAATAGCGACGGGGAAGAACTGCACATATTCCGATTTTTCCAGGAAAAACGAAGTAGGTAGTAGTGAGAAAAGTTCTAGCTCGCCGGTTGCACACTAACAGGAGTGTTCGTGGAGTGTAAAAATCGCACTCGACACTTCTCTTTGTATAAAAAACTCTAGAACCTTCCATCGCTTTTCTCATGGGCAGACTGGTGAAGGTTTCTTGGACTTCTTTCTTTTATGTTCTGCACCGGAGAGCTTTTGCAGCAGCTCGTATCTCGTGTTTCGATACGTCTGGCCAATTCCTTTCTTGAGGGCATCCTGAAGTGATGAACCTTGCCTGACGCGCTCTGCTACGCCTCTGCCGGTGGCCACGAGTTTTCGACCGAAGTACGGAGCCACTCGATTTGTGAACACCGGCGATATTCTTTGATAAATGTCGGACAGAAGAACGATCCCCAATTGGAACAAAGGCCTAGACACAAAACGGGGCAAATGTTTCTCTCCGGAACCGAAAAAATGGTCCACACAGCACGGTGCAGACTTTACGTACATTTTCCAACATTCAGAGTGGCTGCGACACGACCGGAACCGTCTAGAATCGGAATGCAACTTCCTTTCTTACCAGTGAGCTCCAGACAAATGGTTTTGACTTCCTTTACAATCACCCTCTTATATTGCAACAAACTGAATGAATACGATATCATCTCACTTCGCTTGGTCACCACGAAAGCTACGACTCTCAAAAGTGGGGCTTTCACATCAACAACGTGTTCTACTTCTATGATATCGCAATACGTAAATATGTCATTATTTGAATATAACGTGACTTCATGGTCTGCCACGCTAAAGGAGGTATACATGGTCTTTTCACCAAATCCGAGCATATGTTACAAAAGTCCTGATTGATCATTATATATTCATTGTGATGCAGCTGCAACACTATGAGTTTAATGTAGGGGGTATGACGAAGCAGCATTTTTGAGGGTGGGAGTTTTGGTGTGGATTGATACGCACTGTTTATCGTGTCAATGAGGTGTTCTGGCGATTTGTAGAAGCTCTCGAGGATCTCAATTCGGTCCTGTGTCATGACGTGTTTAACCATTGTCATCTCTATCTCAACCTTTTTATACAAAGTCAATTCCTCTACAGGACGGCCTTCCATAGGCTGACCTATACCAAATATTTTTGCTGAAAATTATGTTTTTGGGCTAATAGACACGACAGGTGCAAAGTGTTGTTTCTCTGCAAAGTTATGGAATAAAAGCTTTATTTTTGATCGAGGCTCGCTTTAGGACTGAACAATTCTCTCATCGCACTTCCCACCAACGTAAGAACGTCTTGTTTTGCTGTGATTCAAAACTTTTGTTGGATTCGACTTGCCAAGCGTCCGTTGCTCTGACCAAAAAGATCTCGTTAGATGGCCGCGCTACATTCTTGATGCTAAATGAAAAGATTAATTCCTCTAGGGCGACCTCATACGGTCCATTTAATGGGATAGGTTGGGATAACTGTACCTTAAGCTTACTTAAAGTTATGTCATGAAATATTTCACTGGAGGCATTGGAGAAAAGGTTCACATAAAATTGTTCGCTCATTCTGTAGCCCGATCGTAAACTCTGCCAACATCAGACTGACCGGACCAATAGCGAGTTACGATCTTTTCTATCGGACCAAAAAAAAGACAAATAAATAGAGGTTTTGATTTATTCCTACGAGTCCACACTAGCCGCAGTGACCAGTCTCTATCGAAGAACATCCGCGGCCAGCCGATGCACATACGTTGCTTCGATATGACACTTGCAACGCACTGACCGCTTGATGGTGTGCACCGTGTCTGAGCGGAACTCCTCCACCTCCGTCTTTTCGGCTTCGGTGACTCTGGACATCACCTTGCTCACCCATCCCGACAAGAATGTGAAAGGGCCCCCGTACGATGGCCACTCCTTGTCGTTTCCCTCGTAGTGCTCGTACACGCGGGACACTACCCGGAACACAACTGGGTCCACTTCCTTTGGAGGAAACTTGCCGAACACAATCAGGTCGATGTGCAGTTCCAGTTCAGTCTGAAAGAAGTCGTTGTTTGTCTTACGACCACCAGAGCAGACTTCTATCTCGCTCTATCGAGTGTGTTCTCCCATGCAACTAGTAAGACGTCCGCTCGCAAATATCTCGACACCTCTATCTTCACTACTTAAATGAGGTAGAGGTTCGTTGCCTGTGTCATTCGACACCTCACGAACATGTCAACAGATTGAAGGTCACCGATAAAGCGCGCGACTCGCGCCATCTAGTGGAAATATTAGCAACTGTACTGGACATTTCACCATCCAACGACGTGCCCCCTTACTTTCCCCCGAGCCGTATATGGGGAAAGTTTGGCCAGTCTATGATCTCGCCGCCGTAACGCTCTCCTCCCGAGCGAGCCAATCAGCACGCGGCGCAGAGGGAGAGGCATAAGCGCATGCGCGTGAACTCCCGGCTGCTCCCAGCTGAGTGGTGAGGGCCGCCATTTTCGTTCATTCTCTCCGCGGAATCCATGGAATCGGCATCTAAATCTCAATTATTTCCTTTTATATCGCTGGCTCTGGCAAGAAAATTATATACTGTAATTTATCGGTG
Organism: Ixodes ricinus; assembly: GCA_037355805.1. Classification (NCBI taxonomy): domain Eukaryota; kingdom Metazoa; phylum Arthropoda; class Arachnida; order Ixodida; family Ixodidae; genus Ixodes; species Ixodes ricinus. The sequence continues at coordinate 51,071 of JAZHYW010015464.1, forward strand.
GTTTAAAAAGCTAATAAATGAAGTTTTCTCGACGTGATGCCACAAACTTTTATTCAGGCGAAAAAGAGGTCGGCCCGTAGCAGACGTCGCGTAGCCTCAGCAGTGCTCTTCTCCGACCAGTCTCCGACAGCGTTGCGAAAAAATGGCGGTCGTCTCCTTTCCGCTCCCTTCTTTCTCTCTCGCTCCTTCGGCACTCTCCTCCATTTTGTTTACTTTTCTCCTCTCCGGCGCCTTCCTCGACCCACCCACTGGCCAAACTTTCCCAATATACGGCTCTGACTTTCCCAGGATTGGGGCGACACCTTGTGGGAACGAAATCAACTGCACTGGAAATGGCGCCATCCAGCGGCATGTCCCCACAGTTTCCCACGAGTCAACGCACTTCCCACGAATGTAGTCAGCCTCTAAACACGAAATTGAAAATTGCAGGTTTGGCGTAGTGGATAACGCGTCCGGCTACTGAACGAAACATCGCTGGTTCGAGACCGGCCGAGCTTAAATTCTTTTCAAAAGCTTTTTAAACGCCTTTTTCGGAGGAATTAAAGTTCCCACCTGTCTCGTCACCGACGTGTGCGACATGCCATGGGCGATGGTCGGCCGCTGATCGATCATCGGTCGATTTTTAATTTATCAATTATCTAAAATCTGATATGATTGACTAATTGGCCGCTCCCGGTCATCGCGTGCTCCTACGTCAGCCGCGCATTCAGCCAATTAGATATCCCAATAGATAGGATCGATGTCAGAAACAAGATATACTGACATATCGATGTCAGGCACCGGACACCCCGTATCCATAGAACTGTCAGGATGGTCGGCCTCGTGGTGGGGACTCCTGCTGGCCATGCGTGTGGGCCAGGCGCCATCACGGAGTCGGTGACCTTCATGAGCGGCTTGTGCCGCTGCGGCCATTGCGGCTTCCTTCTCCCCTGTGAGCTTGAATGCAAGCACGAGAAACCAACACAAGCGCGCAAAACGCTTGCCGTAGTCACAAAACAAAGAGTCAGGACACACCAATACAACTTACGCGGACGTGACGGAAGCACGGAACGACGGTGGGAAACACGGGTATTGGGAAAAAACTTACCAGAAGAAACGAAGCCCCGTGAAATACCTGCGAGTGGGTAGCATACCATAATTAAAAAATAGCGCAACGACGACGGAGGGAAGAACGAGAAGACAGGAAGGAGCGCTAACTGACAACTGGCGTTTTATTTACAAGAGAAAAGAAGACGAAAAGAAGTGAGGCAATTTAAAGACAAAAAGAGAAGGAAGATAAAAAGATCGAATAGGAAACAGAGGTATGCTTTTTGTAATTCTATACAAAATATTATGAAGCAAAAATTTAAAAAAGATAAAGAAAAAAGTTTAAAGGAAAATGAAAAAATAATAAAAATAAAAAGGAGAAGAAAAAAAGGAAGAGAGAACAAGGAAAAGAGAAAAGAGAAAAAGAAGAAAAATAATTCAGTGTCAAAATTATGTGTAAGAAGGATCCTCAGGGATACAGGCTGAGGTAAAACTGTTCTTTTTCCGATAAGGCTACTGAAGGAGCACTGATGCAGGCGTCGCCCTTGGATATTATGACGTGTGCTTCGAAGAGTTCTCTACTCCACTGACCAGAAAACCGTTTGAGTACTTTCGTGTGCTCGAAGAGTGGGGTACACAGACAGTCTCTAACAAGCACCGCAAGATGTCCCGCGGGAGATGACCTTAACGCTAAGACATGTTCCCTTAGCCTGACATTTAGACGTCCGGATTGTCCCACATATACCTTTCCACACGAAAACGGTATTTCGTACACTACACGGCTGATGCAGGTGACATATTGGTGTTGATGCTTTACAGTACATTCTGCAGTTTGTTCCTGCTTGTTGTATATTTTTGGGCGTAGCCTCCTCTGCCTTTATTCCTAAAGATCCTTCCTACACAATATTTTGACACTAAATTATTTTTCTTCTTTTTCTCTTTTTCTCTTTTGCTTGTTTTTCTCATTTTTTTTTCTTAATTTTTTACTTTTTTATTTCTTTAGTCTTTTTTTCTTTATTTTTATAATTTTTACTTCATAATATCTTGAATATAATTACAAAAGGCATCCTTCCGTTTCCTATTCGATCTTTTTATCTTCGAAAAATCGTAAAGATGCAGGCGAGCTGCTGAATATTAACCATGTTGAATTAACCTGAGACTGGGGTAGAGAAGAAACATCAAAATGTAGAAGGGAAAGAAAATAGACAGTATCAAAGACTTGAAGTCTCGTGTTAATGAGAGTCCGAAATTGTGGTTTCGATCTGTTGTATGGAGTGAGCCCCGGCAGTCTGTTGTCAATCCATGTGGCGAAGCATTGTCACCTAAGACGGAGGAAGTTTTAGCTAAGGGACCGAAGTGTTGTCTGAATTTGAAGCCTTCGAGGATTGACGTGTTGTCTTCCATTCATACAGTAGCGAGGATGGTTAACCCAAAAGAAAAGGTAGCTTTCATAGATAATGCAACCAGTAGGATTGGAAAAGTAATGAATGTATCGTACCCAAAAGACAAAAGAAATTTCAGAGAAGTCAATGCGGTTAAGAGGGAGTTGCAAACGAAGTCCTTAAAGTTGTTAGAAACAGATAAGTCCGGACGGTTTGCAGTCTTACCTATGCCAGTATTCAAGAAAAAAAACAGAAACGGCAATGGATGCCTTGCTTTCGGAATGGGTAGGGAACATTGGAAAGTTGAAAAGAAAAATCTGTGCAGTACTGATTGAGGATGAATTCAAGGATGTAGCAAAATGTATCACAAGTGCAATGAATCCAAAATTAGGCATCAAGTTTTTCCTAAAAGACCATAAGCCTGAAATGCCCCTTCGTGCGGTCATTAATGAGAGTGGGACGTGGCAGAAAGTTATATCAAAGTTTCTACAAAAGTGGGTTGTGTCATGCATGTTTAGAAAATTCGTTATCACTTAGAAATTCAAAAGAATTGATTGACAGTTTGGAGATTAATCATGGGAGGCGTTGTTCAGTGTTATCGATGGACATTAAGGACTTGTATTATTCACTAGAAAATACCCGGTTAATGCAGAGAGTGAGGGAAGCATTGGAGCTGAATCTCGTTAAGTTCTAATCGGGCTCAGGTATATCGGTAGAAAGTTTCTTAACAATTTTGGAGTTTTATCTGAAGTCAACAGTAGTGGAGAACGAAGGAAGAAAGTATATACGAGGGGTGTTCATAAAGTTCGCGTTATTGTCATGAAGGAACAGAGGTTCAGCAATCAAACTCGAGTAGGAGTTGAGACTTTCTCTACCTATTCGCCACCGAAAGTTACCCACTTTTTCCAACGATGCACCACATGCCGGAGGCCATTGTTAGAATTTCCTCGTTTTGAGTGTTTATGAATCCCTCCACTTGAGCAATCACATGGTCGCCGTCTTTGAAATGCTTTCCACTTATTTGGACACACTGGAAGCGTCTGTGCCGTTTAACCAGTGTCATAAGCTGGGGCGTTGTCCCCGAACAATGCTCCCAGATTGGAATGAATATCCTTGGCATTGCTTCCCTTCAAATGGAAAAATAACAGATCATAGCATGTGCACGGCACCGACGGGCAGTACGATTTCTGTTTTGACCCCTAGTGGCGTTCCGAGCTACTATAGCATGCGATGTTTATACTATGCGGAAACTAGAGGGACGCGCTCTCATGTTGATGCCTGTTTTGTTCCATTTTTTTCAATCTTTTTATGCCAATAATACGAACTTTATGAAAGCCCGTACAAAAAGGTGTGGGCATAGGGTCATCAGTCGCACCGATTTTAGCAGAAGTTTACTTAAACTCTTTGGATCGGGCCGTGCACGAGAATCCACAGGGGTTGTCCCCGGGTACGGCAATAGTGCGAAGATATGTAGATGACATCTTAATACGCCCGTTTACGGAAGGTCTAACAGAAACCATAGAAGGTGTGATAAGGTCAACGGCTCCAGAGTTTAAATTTACAGTGGAAAAATCAGAAGACGATGTTCTGCAGCATCTCGATTTACGTATTCACGTGAATCGAGGGTTATGTTTGGACTATGGTAAAGAAAACTCGAAATCGGTTTTGCCAAGAATGAGTTGTCATTCGAAGACCGTAAAGCCGGGGATTGTAAAGTCATTGGTCAGGAACGCGTTAGAAAGGTCATGTGTCCATGATATCTCTTAATCAGTAGAAAGACAGTGGGAAATGTTAATGAGTGTAGGTTATGATGACAGTTTAATAAAAAGGCAATTATAATTGTTTATTAAAGGCAGGAGAGAAACCGAAGAAAAGTCAAGGAACCGCTTTGCTGTAATCCGTTATTATCATGACATCTCTCACAACCTGAAGGCATGTGCGAGGCAGTTTGGAGTAGACACGGCCTTTCGTTCAGATTTTAGATTAAGTAAACTGACGCCATTTCAAACAGGTGTGAGAAGTGCAAAAAAGCACATCGGGAAAATTCGGTATGTTGCGAGACTGGTGTTGTATATGAGATACCATTGGATTGTGGATTTAAGTATGTAGGACAGACGTCATGCTGCATAAATGATAGATGAAACGAACAGAAAAGAAATGTAAAGAACAATGCACAAAACTCGGAAATAGCAAATTATATTCATGAAGGTAACAACTGCACGGCGCTCTGGTCAAGACGGAAATAATACACAAAGAGGGGAACAATGTAAAGAGAGTAATAAGGGAGACAGTGCGGATAAAGTATCTAGGCAACTGCATAAGTCAGGCTTCACTACAGTTTGGAAGCAATACAAAAAACTTTCAGAAAATGTAATTTAATTGCTTTTGTTATTTAGGTTGTTTGAAGTGCGACCTGCTTGTGGTGTTTTGCATCGTGTGGTTCTTAGGTGTATTGGCCCAACTACCGTTTCAGTGTGTGCGTGTTCTTTTTTGTATGTGGAGAGGGCGAGTTATGATTCAGAAGTATGAACTGTGCTTGGAATAGTAGGGGAAGAGATCCTTTTGTTCAAGTTTGAAGGTCAATGGATGTTGCCTTATCGCGTCGACCTGTAAAGGTTGTCAACGTTTTTGCATTGTGTGGTGAAGACTGTGGCGCTTGAACTGTATAGACTTCGTCCCTTTGTGCTTTGTGTTGGTGGAGATGACCTTGACATTGAGACTATATAAGGAGGTGGACTAAATAAACCAGTTAGCTGAGTTCGAGACGTCGTCCTGTCTATTTTCTTTCCCTTTTACGTTTTGGTATTTTTTCTCTACCCCAGTCTCAGGTTAATTAAACATAGTTTTTACCTTACTTCTTTTTCCGTCTTCTTTTTTATCTTTGAATTGCCTCACTTCTCTTCGTCTTCTTTTCTCTTGTAAATAAAACGCCAGTTGTCAGTTAGCGCTCTTTCCTGTCTTCTCGTTCTTCCCTCCGTAGTCCTTGCGCTATTTTTTAATTATGTTTTCCCAACTAGCCAATCAGATGATTTTATGGTAGCATACCACGCTTGGGCACCATTGTGGTCGGTTTGCCTAGATGCATACCTGACCCGGAGAAATAACACGGTTTCAAAAAATGACCGCCATTTCACGTGGTGAATGATGTTGATTGGGGAGAAGCTCTGGTGGTGCTGATGATACTGATTTTATTGTTCATAGGTAGTGCAGTTTTTGTTGTTGCCCATTGGAAGTGCGTTTCAACTTTATTATTACTGCTTTATGGTCGGTGAAACGCAGAGCCAGTTGTTCTTCTAGCAGATCAGCTTGGATCTGCTAGAAGCCGTGGGAACGCATCTCCAACGCTTAAGTCAACGGTCCATGTCAAAAGATAATGTGTTGTATTGAACGTGGTTATATACGCATTTGAGCATTTGATTACAGCGCCCTCTTGTCTATAAACGTTGAGCCATGCATGCAAATTTTAACGCGATTATATACGTATTTGACCGCAGCGCCCTCTCCTGTATAGACGTTGAGCGGCTACATGCAACGTTTCATCTATGACATTCCCAGCTCTTGAGTTACTACCACATTTCAGAGCCCTCTACTCGTCCCGCGGTAGTGGCCGAGTCGTTAAGGCGATGGACTAGAAATCCATGGGGGTCTCCCCGCACAGCTTCGAATCCAGTCGACTGCACAAACATTTTTTTTCTTTGTTAAGAAGACAGATGGTGGCAATCGATGTGAGCACGGACACCGGACGGGCAAGGATAGACCCTAAGGAGCTTCGCCCCAAAAGAAGAAACTACATTTAATTGAACATGGACGAGACGATCAATACACTAACATCGTTACTGGCGGCGCTTGAGACCGGGCAGCGACTCCCTGTGCGCCACATCTGATCCGCCTTATCAAGGCGGCGCACGTGATGTCCGCGTGGCCGGCTTGCTTCCGCCGCCACGCGGGCTTGCTTCCGCCGCCACGAGGGACAGTTCGCAACCTGTCGCCCCGCAGTCGGGCAAATGGGCTAGGGAGCCGCCAGGGTACCCACAAGGTTCTTGAATGTACAAAAAGCAAACAGTGATGGAAAGGTGGAAACGAGAGCGTTTTCTGGAGCAAAACTATTTACTATGTACAAACAGACGAATGGAAGCAACTTCGGCAGCACTTTTCCTCGCGGTGACCTAAACTCAGAACTGAAATACTTCCTTGTAAAAGAAAACTTAGTTTTGGTCATAGTCCGCTTATTTCCAGACTTTCCGATAACTGAACACTAGTCAGGGTTACACCAAGCCTGAATGCTTATAGATTGTGACCCGAGTCCGTTAGTGTACAATGGCTAAATATCAGAAGAGCGAAATTCGCTGCAAGGGTGTTGAGATGCCAACACCGTCCACTGCCAAGTTGTGGTGCAGTAGGGTACGTAGACCCCAAATCTTCCTCTATTTCTGCCGATTGTTTAGATATTTCAACAACTACAATTCTCTAGTTGTAGACACCCTTTTTAATAAAGCTTTTTTTAATCTGTATGTGCTAAAATAATATTAAGGGATTTGCATATTGCTCAGACAGGCCCACGTCACAGCCACAGCAGGTGTGAAGTGGATATGGGTGTTTTCTGTGCAAATGATATTGCCAATACCCCTTGCAATGCAGCTTTTCAGAGGGCTTTGACTCGTAAACACGTTTTGTTTTAACATCTATGACTGCAGGCAGTAATCACAGTGCGACGGCGGTTTGATTAAGTTTACAGTGTAGATTTGTGAGGAATGTGACCAACCGCTTTCGCATATGACATTTAAAGCGCGTCGTACATGAACAAACTATTTTGTTTGTTTTTCTCGTAAAGAAGAGAAGCAGCCGTCGGCACAGGCTCAAAAACTCTCTTCGAATTTCAGGCGATTTTCTGAACATTCATGATGTCGAGGCACACTTCAGCGCGTCGGGAACACGCTCCTAGCTTCCATGGCAGAGTAGAAACAAAAGCAAGTGTTACCCGACCGTAGTTATCGACGTCATTGAACATAGCTGCGTCCGGTGTAAGCTTCGCCCAACTCAAGACTTACGCCGGGAAGGTCCCGATCGGCCGTTGGGTCCACACCACAGGCAATCAAACTAAACGACTGGCGTAACTAAAATTGTTCTACATTGCTATAAATAGAGCTGCCAAAGGCGACGACGTATTTGCGTGCTATAAAAAAGAAAGCACTTGCATTTTTTGTGAGAAGTTTTCTCTCAGCGACGTGGGTACCACCAACGTATGCTTTGACAAACAGAACTTGTGCAACCTCGTTTCATGCAGCGATTCGTGCCTGGCCGGCTTGTATAGAAGGCCTACGTACCTTCGTCACTATTCTGCGACAAATAGATGTCCTTTTCTAGTCGGCGGTGACCGGAAAAACGACGGAGAAGCAAAGCGATGCAGCTAAGCGACAGGACGACCGTCAACACGCCGAACTGCGGTCCGCTCCTGGATTTTGGATCTGGATTGACAGCCGGCTAACGTTGATTATTTATTATTGCTGCTACATTTTGCAGATTAGTTCGAAACCGGGTTCGAAATGCATCTATTTCTTGACGAAAGTAAAAAAAAAAAAAGCTTAGCAATTGGTTTGGCCATCCCGTTATGGCCGTCCCGTCCCGTCTATAAGCGAAACGCAATGTAGAAAATTCCCTCCCTTTGAATGATCGATAGAGGGCGCACCACGTAAAATAAATGAAAAGGAGAGACTAGCTCGTCACAAGGAGGAACTTGAACGTTCCCTCAAATTTCGCCACTTTTTTTTAGAGTGTATATGTCAACCTGGAAAGAATAAAATAACACTTAAGGGTGACTTACATTTTCAGTATTTTGGGAATGTGACTTCTCATAGACAGTGGGTTCTAGAATTTGTTTGCATTAGTAATGCGTAAAATTAATAGTATTAGGTCATCTATCTTCACGCTTTATAGGTTCCATGGGCGTAACAAAGGATGATCGCTCCCAGTTACAAAATTAGTGAATATAAAATTGCCACGTTCAATGTGAGACGCTCAAGACGTAGCAGAGCAGGTTTCCAGCGACTTCCACCGTTTTATTTGGTAGTGCAGCTCCAGGCATTTGACTGAGAGTTGCCAAGATATCAACAGAGGAAAGCAGAGGCAATCTGTAGAGTAAAAGTAAATTAGTTTTAGTATTGTGCCGAGGTGCATATTAGAAACCCTCAGCTTTGCACATTTGAACATAATCAGCTTTAGGGCGTGTTGTTCTAGGTTTTTTTACTCGTTTTTATGTCGCATGTGGTACGTGCTACAGAAACCAAGTGCATCTGCTCGAAAGGGCACAGCATTTCATACTTTCTTGTCATTTGCACAATAAAAAACATGATACATATTTTAAGATCTACACATATACTGAGCGATGTCCCGAATTTTTAATATGTTTCTACCTAGAAAAAGCAAACCCCGTTTTATTTATGAAATTTTGAAATGAAGGTACAGCTTCAACATGGCACAAACGCAACAAAAAGTGATAAATCCTCCTGAGCTCTTTCCGTCATTTGTATATTAATCCTCTTAAAGAATAGTTCTCTAGCATATTCCTTTTTTAATTGTGGCTTAAAAAATATAAGACCTCTTAAATGCTGTGATTGCCTCATAAATCAACAATACAAATGTCTCGACGCTCAGTGACTTCGTTATGAATCAATGTAAAATGTTATCTCAAATAAACGTCCCGTCATATTTTACACTCCAATAGTTGAAAAAATTGTGCGCAGTCACAGAGGCCTTATTTTCGACGTTTCCGAGCAGAGCCTTCTCTGTTTAATCTGTGAGGAAATACAAGTCACAGAATGCTTCGGTCCGATATGGGTCATTCCATGTCAAACGTCCCAGACGTCGCGCTCGACCCTTTCGATTTCTAAAAAAATTTCATGGCCTTTTGCCGCAATGTTTGTAGCCATACTCTAAAATATTTTTGGAAACAAACAATTTTGATCACGTGAGCGCGGTTTTAACTTTTAAAAACGGCGTGAAACTATGCATCACTCAATTATTGATGAAAAATCAGCTTTTTGGTGAAACACCCAACAATATTTTTTCGTAGATTTGCACGGCTTTCGGCTTACAATGTGGTTGGGCTTGTAAAGATTTGTTTAATTTAAATATATTTATTTGAAAACTAAAAAACTTGAAAATATTATTATTTTTGTTCTTTTAATAAAAAATGTCTAATTGCTCCCGGGACCTAATAGAACTTTTTACCGGCAGCCCTGCAGGTATATAAACTATAAAAAATGTTTAAACCCGCTCCATGATATATCTCGCATTAAAATAAAATCCTGAAGTGGCCAAAAAGTGTGCTTTGACGCATAAACAGCTGTTTATTCCACTCTGAGGTGGTCCAAGTAAAAATACAAAATATGGTGGGTTTGGAAGAACTATCAATATTATTTCGATTCTGAAAGTTTAATCAGAGTAATCAGAGTAATTTTTGTTTAAAGCGAGAAAACAATTTTTGAAGTTGAGCTCTTGCACCACAACCCGGCGTCGCCTCTTAATGCCTCTTCGCCGCACAGCATGCCACCTGCAACGATAGCTGACACGATTAGGTCCGAAGAAAGAACGGAGTTTTCTGCCGCTTCCCCTTGTCCGTATTTCTGGCTGTAAGGGAAGAAACAGCGGGTATCGTGTAATAATCGGAGTTGTTGCCAGCGCGTACCAATAACAGGCCCGTTGTGCTATTTGTACCCGAGGGCGGCTCGAAACGTGATGCATAATACGGGCGGCATCAGTTGACTTGGACTTCTCCTAAAAGGGAAACACGATAATATCGCCGCGAAATATAGCTGTCACGCATAATGCGGTGAAAAGCGGAACTATTCAGCGAGGCAAGAATTTGCCGTTTCAAAGCCGATGTAAACACAAACGTTCCGGGAGCCTCCAACTGTGCGCGTTCGTTAACACCACATCGCCTCGTCGTATGAGATTGCCCGTTCAGGGGGCTTTTCTGATGCTGTCTACATCTGTCCTTCCGTCGAGAAGAGAGAGTGATTGCGATGTGTACGTAAGAAATAGCTAGCTTACTTGTGGCTAGCTATTTCTAGACAGTGAAAGTCCACAGGAGGACACAGCCGCGCAAAACGGTCAAAATAGGAAAAGCCATAAAGCAACAAGAGTAGAAAAAAGCCTCTTTACACCAAGATGCACACGACAACTCGAGATCCAGCTCTACCTGCGTGCGCACACCGTGACACCGTCGCACGCTTTGCCGGGCTGGACGGTGGCGAGCTGTGCAGAGAAGAGTCGCAAGGAACGACGCCAGGTTCCGGCGCGAAAGCTCAACTTCAATATGTTTTTTTCCCCTTTAGAACAAAATTACTTTAATTAAACTTTCAAGAACGAAATGAAATAAACTCTTTTGTAGAAGTCACCATGTTACGTATTTTTCTTTGGGCCACCTCAAGGCAGAATTGACGGCTCTTTAAACGGCAAAACGAAATTCTGCACAAATTTAGTTTTTTTTTTCTTTTTTCTGCAAGATATTTAGTTGTACGGCCTGAAACCTTTTTTGTCTACAGTATACCTACAGGGCTGTCAATAAGAGTATTTACAGTCGCATACAGCAAAGCCATAGTCTGTAACGAAACTAAAAATATGCTAAAATGCTAATTTATTTCTTATTTTTCAAAACTGCTTCGAGCATACCAAATTCCATGACCATGATCCTTATTACATAGCAATCCAAATACCGTAGGGATTTTAGGCAAAATATTCCAGTGTTCCGTAAAAAGTCTCACTTTTCATCAATTATTGAATGACTCGTAGTTCTACCCCCATTTACTAGTTCAAACCGCCATTACCCCATGAAACTTGTTTCTTGACAAAAAATATGTTAGAGATGCAGCACAAACGTTACGATGAAGAGCTATCAACTTTATTTTAGGAACCGGAGGTGGCCGTGGACCTTTGGCATGGCATGGAGAAGTCCTCCTGGTCCCTTGGTGCCGCCCGTCGTTTAGGCATCGCGTTTCGAGTCGCCATCGGGTACGAAGGGCACAACGGGTTTGCTATTGCAACGCGCTGGCGGCACCCCTGATTATTACACGATACCCACCGTTTTTTCCCTTGCAGCTGAAAAGACGGACAAGGGGAAGCGGCAGAAAACTCCGTTCTTTCCTTGGATCTAATCGTGTCAGCTATCGTCGCAGGTGGCGTGCTGTGCGGCGAAGAGGCGTTAAGAAGCGACGACTGGTCGTGGTGCGAGAGCTCAACTTCAAAAATTGTTTTCTCGCTTTAAACAAAAATTACTCTGAATAAACTTTCAGAATCAAAAGATTATCGATTTTTCTTCCAAACCCACCATATTTTGTATTTTTACTTGGACCACCTCAGGGTGAAATAAGCGGCTGTTTATGCGTCAAAACGCACTTTTGGCAACTTCAGGGTTTTTGTTTACTGCGAGATATTTGATTGAGTGGTTTTACATTTTTTATAGATTATATAGCTGCAGGGCAGCCGGTAGAAAGTTCTATTAGGTCCCGGGAGCAATTGGATATTTTTAATAAAATAGCAAATACGCTAAAATGTTCAAATTTTTTAGTTTTTTAAAATATTTAAATTAAACAAAACTTCACAAGCCCAACCACTTTGTAAGTCGAAACGCGCGCAAATTTAAGCAAAAATAGTGCTAGGTGTTTCATTAAAAAGTTGATTTTTCATCAATTATTGAATGATGCCTAGTTTTACGCTGTCTTTAAATGTTAAAACCGCGCTCACGCCATCAAAACAATTGTTTCACCAAAAATACTTCAGGGCATGGCTACGGACATTGCGACAAAAGGCCATTATTTTTTTTAAGAAATCGGAAGGGGTCGAGCGCAACGTCTGGGACGTTTGACATGGAATGATTCATATCTGATACTCTCGGCGAAGAATTGGTTATTAGCCTCTTAGATCCCAAATAGCATAACCACTCCAACGCAGCAAACCTCATAAAGTTAAAGGTCGTTTTGTGACGGAGCCCGTACGTAATGACATCCCAACATGGCGCTCTTCTCCAAACAAACCTTTACTAGGGCCAATATTAGAGATAAATGCATAGGAGAATGACCCGATCGGTCTACATTTGTGTGATAAAAAGTGAACTCTTTGTAAGTAATTTCACTTCTCCACATATAATCATTACGCCTTTTTTATCTTTGCACCACCATAAGCCATACTTGAAACATCAAATAAAGATTTACAACCGGTCCTGCAGTGCTTGGAGACAACGCAATGGCATCGCGAGCACAGTTTGGTCCAGTGACCCGTTTGGATGCAACATGCGACCGCGTTGAATGAAGTTGGTGACAAGCGACGAAACTTCAATTTTTCTAATTAACTGTATGTAAAAATTCGGAAGCGAAAAGTGTCCGTGCACAGCTTTGATCGACGCTCAAGGCGTGCGAGCGCCCGAACGCTTGCTAGTAGAGACTTCGGCCATATTTGAAAGGGAATAAACCACTGTGATGCCAAATCATGTATAATGGTAACAAGTTACAACGACGAAGTTAACTGTATCAATGTGAAAGTTAAGGCCAACACGTGTTTCAAAAAATGAAAGCCGTTTACAACTCCCTGTAACGCCGAATTGGAGCGCAGCTCTTGAGGAGGAGGAGGGAAGGGTAATCAGGGGGGGTATACCCCTCCTTATCCTCCCCTCATTCTTCAATGTCCTCCGGGGGGGGTCACGTGACCTCGGGGGGAGGGGGTCACGTGATCTGGGGGTCACGTGACCCCCTCCCCTCCTCCCCCAGGTCACGTGACCCCTCCTCCCCCAGGCCACGTGACCCCCCTCCCCCTCCTTCCCCCCCCGAGGTCACGTAACCCCCTCCCCCCCGAGGTCACGTGACCTGAGGGGTCACGTGACCCCCTCCCCCCCCCCCGAAGTCACGTGACCCCGGGGGGGGGCTCGCGCGGTGCATTATGGGATATTTCCCATAATGCACCGCGCGGTTACGCCGACGGCGACGGCGACGGCGACGGCGACGGCGACGGCGACGCCGCTCAAGCCGGAAACGGGCGCCTAAGAGCTGCGCTCTAAAAGAAACGCTCTGTCTGCACAGAAATTGATTCAGTGCACGTTTGTGTGATCAAAGAAACTGCCCGTAAAATATGTAAATTTAGATGGTGATTTTATCCCGTTTTTTCGCTATTTGGTGTCCTGAAAAAAGGGAAAGAGTCAGCAGGATTTCTTCTCACTGTGATTTTTACAAGTTGATACAAAGTGCACAACTATACTGCGAGCCTGCGAACGAAATCTGGGGATCGAGCGGGTTATGTAACAGTGAAAATAATTGCTACTTCAACATTAAGCATGTCCACTGAAAAAAAAATGTCCTTGACGCTGCTGGGATATTAGGCACAAAACAGATGCTTCTCTCACCGTATTTTTGAAAGATCTGCAGATATGGGATAATTTTTTAAAACAGTATACCGTATCGCACGCAAATAAAATTTCGCGTTTCAAACCTGACAACTTTTCATAGACGTACTAGGTTTCCACATACCATCAGATCAAAATCGTTCAGTTAATTAAACGACTCAAACTGGTGCATTGAAAAAACGTCTGTCATTCCGCATGCGTTCTTCGTCTGCTGCAGGCATCTCGGGATATCAATATGAGCAAAGATTCCGTCACAAATATTTCAGAAAGAGGCGATTCTTGGCAAACTCACCGTGTGGTATATATAATATTTGTATACGTCTAATTTACAAGTTCGATGAATAATCGATCATTCTTTCGAAGCGAAATCCAATTACATCTATTCGTCCTTAGCAACGACCGTAGGAACGGTTCGTTTGCAGCAGTGACTTCATATTCACGGGTAAATTAACCAATCTAGCCCCTTCTGCGGAATTAAGTCTGGATGACCAATTAAAAAAAAACATTGCCAATTTTCAAAGCGCGACATTGATAATATAGTTTTTATGTGGTTAAAACCCATAGTCGAGATAATTCAGCGTAGATAACCAGACTATGCTTAAAAAAGAACGCAAAGAAGCAATCGAAAACGCATGTTAGCTGGAGATATTCTGCCCGCCACGAACCGAATCGGATATGGCACATGCACAGGAGCACAGGTTAGTGGTGTTCTGCTTGTTTGTACACAGATTTGAAAACCTATTTTGAGCATGATTGTGTAGCTCTCGCTCTCTAGTCACCCCCTTTGGCACACGACAAACAATTAATTTGCAAGTGTTGTCTTCAGTGATGGTAGCCTCACAGAAAAGCGGCGCAGCTTGCTGGAAGGCGGAACTGAACATGCATTAAGCACTAATACCATGAGGTCTAAATGTTGAAAAAAGAAATACCAAGAAGAGATTGTTTGGTAAATTTCATACTCGACATTTTTAACATGGGTATTTGATGAGCCTGATATTTTGCAAAAACAAGACCAATCACAGATTCAGTGCAGTACCGGGCCTACTCCAGGAAAAGGATATGCAAACTAAAGTCAGCGACAGGTCTATTGTGCAAGGTCCTCTACTGGCTTAACTTTGGAAGTGCGAGTGCTGGAGAGGAGGCGGAAACGAACCCACCTCCTTTTTAGCGTTTACTCTGTTGAAGTGGAAAAAGCAGAAGGCATCGTAATTCTGGTTCTCTTCAGGTCACCGCGTACTCGAAGGCTTATGTTTAAAGTTTCAAGTCATACATTGCCCTGAGTTACAGTATTTTTGCGGCATTCAACAAACTGGTTTATTTGGTAAATAATAGAGTGCAGCCTTTTACTTGAAAATATTTTTGCTTGCTTTTATATATGAGAGTAGATGCAAATAATGTACTGCAAACTACATGTTACTCTACGAAAATATAATACAATTGATGCCGACAGGTATTGTGTAGTTAGTACAGCTGGACACGAAGAACCTTGGTGTTATATTTTACTTTAAATTATGGCACTGTGGGTGACTGCCGCCATCAATATCTGTGGAAACTCCTCGAACAGCGGAGCACGGTCTCTTCCGACTTGGCGAATTAGCTAAATTAGTCCGCCGTCGGCTGCTTACTCCTCGGCGCAGAAATAAAGCGCGAACCTCGAAAATGAGCGTGCTTTCTCTTCTGCCCAGGTACGATTTGGACCTGAAGGCGGGTTTTTGAATGCTAATGATATGAATATAATTTTTTTTTGTAAGGTGCTCTTAGAAGTTTTATGCGATCGAAGGACCATTCATTGCCCTAAGCACTCATTTATGACCCGTGTACACATGCGGTTAAACACTGTTTTCCTTACCTTGACAGGTTGCTCAGTCCGTCAAACTACGTCGCTTTATTTTATCCAGTAACGAGGTCTTTGAACCAACTGATGCCGTATAGAAGATATCGAATGTCCGTTGTGTATACTTTACGTGAACAGTTCTGCGAAGTTTTGAAAGTGAAATATAAAATGAGTGTCAGCCCTTATTTATAAGTTTATCATAACGGTAAAAAGACAGCTGAACTTCATAATGAAGCAATCAAAATTTTTGCCAATGCTAAAACTGAATATTATCGAAAGCGTTAGGGTGCATATTACAATAAGACAAACATTTCACACACAAAACAAACCGCAGACATAAACTTTCAGTTATTTTACTGCATCTGAAAAACTGCGTCAAGTTACGGACGTCCTATTGAGCTTCGCAAAACAAACGTGAATGGAGTCGCGCCGTCGGCTGAGGCAACCTACTTTTCATTGTCCGGGAAGGAAGATGCAGGATAGCGCTGTCGTCCATACCAACGGGTGAACACGTTGCTGAAACGGTTTTTCTTCACTGCGACCCTATAGCGAGGCCCTACCGGATCGACGATTTCCAAGAAGTTTTGAAAAATGCTAGTGGGGAGTAGAATAATACTGCTATGGTGTGGTTCCGATATAACCACTTCGGGCTTCTAACGCTTAATAGTGTGGAAGTTAAGGAGGCCATATGGAGTCAGTAGAAAATAACAATCATGAGAAGAACGTGTGTCGGGATCGACCCGAACGGCACTCAAAGGAGATCCAGATTCAAAGGATGCCACAATTCACCATGATAAAGCCGTAGCAATGGCCTTCGCCTCTTTTGGCGATGAGAAGAGTGTCGTTGTGGAGACATGGAGGAAGCCCGGCTATAAGGATTTTTAGTCGGCAACACGGATGTTGCAACTAAAGCTTCGCGAGCGAGTTTAGGTTAACGCTCATCCTAGAGCAGCCCTGCCTTCTTGGTGTGGATGTGCCTGTGTCTGCGCAGGACCGACCACCGACCTGAGTCCTCTGCAGGCAGGTGGGACATATGCGCCGATAGTGTGAGACTCCTTGGTGTGCCAGATGCCGTTGTTTTGGTCAAAGCGCCGACGCCTGCCTCCCCACCTACGCGAGCATGACTCGGATGATCGGGGCAGTGGCATGGAACACCGCTGAGTCGGGCGACGTTATGATCGAGCTAAAAATGTCCGAGACCAGCCCGTTCAGGGAACCACTTGCTAAAATATGGCCTGCTTCCCGGAGAGATCTGGAAGTCGACACTGCAACAACACCGGAGGAAACCCCGCCTGTAGCGGCCGGTACACTGGCAGCGAGCAGCATGAAAAGAGGGCACGTGGACGGCCACTCCGCTGACAAGAAGAGCACCTGAAGATGGTGAAACCTGTTTCGGGGAAAGCGAGCAGAACCGATTGGGCCGGAGACTTTGATGGGACGATCGAGACGACGACGCTTAGGTCAACGGTTTTCCCACTGGCAAGAGCAAGCAGATTTAAGAAAGCAAGAAGCTTGGACGCTCGACGGCTTCCACCTTTCACCGTTGCTTCCGACAACCTATCGGGACGTCCTTGACGAGCCCCCCTTGGTGGAAGCTCCCTGTCCTCATAAGTGTTGACTAATGAGGTTCGTAATTCGCCAAAGTTTTTTTCTATTTTGCGTAAATTGCAACCGACATTTTTTAGGGGGCTTTATATGAATGCAGGATGTTTAAAAAATAAACACGAATGTGTTACATGTTACTATATCAGTTAAACCACAATGTTGATATTTTAGCTTATACTGAACATTGGTTTTGAAAGGACACCGATGTCGTTTCACTTCGGGTGATATGAATCACATCAACATCCACAGTATAAAAGAAGGACATGTGACGCTGGACGTAAAAATCACCTAGATGTACGTCCCATATCAGAATTCTTAATGCTTCTTCGGCATTATGAGTCTCTCAGAGTAAAGTGCGCCGGTACTATACTTCCCGTTGTGTATAGGTCTTCTTCGGGTACAGAAGCCATGTTTTCAGAATTCCTTGAACATATGCTACAATGGCGCGCGCAAATCGATAAACTGCTAATATTTGTGGTGAGTTTATTGCAGATGTATTATCCATAAATTCAGCCAAACAAAAACTCCTTGATGTTTATTTTTTAATTTTTTGTGATGAAAATGAAGATTTATGTCCCTACGACGGCAATTGACATGTATCAAACCTTGCTTCACTTGTGCTTCACAAACTATCAAGCGAATGAACTCGAGGCGGGTGCTCTCCTATTAGATGTTGGGACCAATTACCCATTTTTTAATTTTAATGTAACTGCACCTCAACACAGAGTAAACAACCCACAAGACATACACTCATAATCTATTGGGTCAATAATGATGATAATATTGCCATTCCATAGTTTAGTCGAGGAGGGAAACTGAAGCTTCGTTGTTCAGTAATTGCAGCATACAACTTATTTTCAACAAGAATTAGGGAACTTTATAATCAAGCGTTTCCAGATGTACCATTTGAAAAGGACAGGGAGCAAAGAAAGCCATGTATTGATGCAACCTTTTTAAAAGAATAAAACAACGAGCTGACGTCTTTGCACTTTTTATAACAATGAAGAATCCGATCGAGCTGAATTCAAAAAGAACGAAATAAACTAGGAGGTGATATTTAACGATCACAGAGTGTGTATCATGGAAATAAATTGGCAGGTATCGTTAATAACCCAAGAAACTTCTGGAAAAATGTAAATACCATGATATCTAAAGTTATGCTTCCCCCCAAAGAAAACTTCTGAGCTTATAGTTAAAGGCGTGATGTAGTTAAAGGCATGTTCAGCCTCCTGATACATTGAATGCCCACTTTTTATTCGCAGTTGCTTGCACTGGCAATGTCATTAGTAGTTTTGATTACGATTCTTACATCTCGGCGGGTACTGATAATATAATATCTTTGTTTCCTACTACTGCAACCAAAATATACAGCCTAATACACCATCATAAGAATAACAGTGTTTGTGGTGAAGAGGATATAAATGACCAGCCTGTAAAATCATATGCTGAGTTAATTAGTAGGCCAATCTTCCATATATTTCCACGCGCGACGGCGAGCTAGCGCGTGCGTCGCCGAAGGGTTACCGCGCTTGACTGTCGCGCGGAAGCTCTAGGTTTGAGGCAACGTTATTAGATTAGCTCAGTTACGCAACTAGTCATAGACGCTGCATACACGAGCAGTACCCCCTTAACTTACCAATACTTTCCTGCCGTCGCTCGACGCGCCGGACGGCTGCTTTCCTATCTGCAGTGTATTCTGTGTGATGCGTACAGTGGCTTAATTCTTTAATAATATTAAGCGAGCGTCGACAGCCGAGACGGCCACCACTGTGCTGCGGAAAAGTGCGGCGTCACGGGAGAGATTAAGCGCGTGCGCACAAAGCCCTTTCTGGTGGGAGCGTCTTCTGCTAGGCTATTCCGTTGACCGTACACAGCCCCTGCTCGTAGCAAAGGGGGGCAGGGCGCTCGCAATGTCGAAGTGCATCGCCGATACGCCCCTATTCTTGAAATGCGTGCAAAATCCTATTGACGTTAGCCTGTGGAACCCCGACTGTTGTTTCTATATCCCTTTGCGTCATGCCACCCATCGACATTGCCACAGCACGTTCCTGTGTTTCTATCGGCTACCCGGTTACATAGGCTAGATGACGACGGCAACAACGCAGTTGATAATACAAAACACCAAGCCCAAGCGGAAACCCTGTCTATACTCAGTTCCACTCTGTGTTGTACCGCAGCCGACGCTACAAATAATCTTGGCCAGTCCACCACTAAATGTGTGTCACGTGGCCTTCCCGTTGGGTAAAACTGCACGGGAAGCACGATGTCACGTGGCGGGGTGAAAGCACTGGATTGGTTTTGATGCCTCTTAGCATTGTCTGCGGTATATAGTTAAACGCATCGTTGCATTCAGTTTGTCGCGTCACCGTATTTTTCATTTTTGTTAATGTGCAAAAAAGTAAACGCAAACATGAAATGAACAACAAACATGAATTAAACTCGAGATGACGCGCGGTTTATGCCACGCCTGAGCAGTATCACGCAAACAAGCGCTGTTCAGATCTTTGCTTAAAGGCGGTTAGCTATGCCAGCAGATAATGAACAGGGGCTGTGTGCGGTCCACGGAATAGCCTAAAATACGATGCTTGCAACAGAAAGAGCTTCGTGCGCAAGCGCTTAATCTCTCCAGTGACGCCACATTTTTCCGCGGCACATCGTTGGCCGTCCCGGCGGTCGACGCTCGCTTGATATTATCAAAAAATTGAGCCACTGTACTTTTCGAAGCACGGTGTCTAGATGGCTTTTAAGCTCCGCTCTATGGAACGCACCATTATGAAACAAAATTCTAGATGGAGCTTCGAACGACGGCAGGCGGAATGAAGTGAGTAAGCGGGGTACCTTCTTCCGCGGGAGTTCCGCAACCGGGGTAATTTAGTAACGTTGCTTTGAGTCCAGTCAGTGGAATGTCCTCTTATTTATTCTTCTTAATTTGTGTTCTCGAAAGTTCGAGAACATTCTCGTCTTATCGACTTCAGAATGTTCTACATGCTGAAAGTTCTACGCCGAATATTCCAGAAACCCACGCGGGTACATCAGGGACTCCGCAAGGCGAAGGGAGTCAGTTTCGCTCCAGCGCTCGATCCTGCTGTTTTTCCGATATCGATACCTGCGACACTAACCTTCTCCTCTTTTGTTTTGGGCACAACTTCGCCCTGTTAAACGTTTAGTTCCTTCAGCTGTTAACCGTCACATCATTTGTCATCCGTGACATTTTGGTGTAGGCGCGGGGTACCGCGTTCCATGCCAGTGAAGCGTACACATCAGAAGATCTTTCGGGCTCGATTCAAATCAAGTTTCGGAAAGCTTATCCCTGTACACGAACCTGAAATCCGGACCAGCCTCCGTATCCAAGACCTGCCCCAGGAATTCGTTCCTCTACTGTCGAAACCAACGAGGACTACGGCCACGATGAGCACCACGTCGTAGCAAGATGGAGCACCACCGACTACGCTCGTCTACGAGAATACTGGACGCAATGTTACCCCACGATCCGGCTTTCGAAGGAAGTGACGACACCCAGGTGGTTGCACAACGGGCAGAAATCTGTCACCTCGCCTGACTGCAGATTGAAGCCCAACATTGTGTCAACACTGGCCTCTACAACCTAAAACATTCGACGTCGGGACGTCTACTTCCAGCTCGAATACAGGGTGTGGGTGTGGAAACGGATTCGCAGCTGAGGTCTAAGCGAGAATCTCCTAAAGTGCTACTTCGGACCCTACAAAGTGGTTCGTCGACTCGCGGTTCTAAACTACGAGGTGAAGCCCGACGGAACACGGACTTCATTATGCCGCAATCCCCGACCGGAAATCGTCCACGTCGTGCGTTTCAAACGGTACTACGTTCGGTAGGATTGTGAACTGAGTTTTTGAACTACGCTCGATATGATTTTGTTTTACGAATCTCCGTAGTTTGCCATTATTTTGTTTATTTATTTACTTATCGGAAGGTTGCATCGATGCTATGTATGATTTCAAGCGGGGAGTAATGCCACGCTCGTCGCAAGTGAGCGCGTACGGGGCCGAATGGTTATCGCGCTTGACTGTCGCGCAAAAGGTCTAGGTTCGAGTCCAGTCAGCAGAATGTTTACTTATTTATTATTTCGACATGGTGTTCTCGTAAGTTCAAAAACATTCTCGTCTGAACGAGTTCCGCATGTTCTACACACCGAAAGTTCTGCGCCGAATGTTCCGGAAACCCACGCGGGTACATAAGGGACTCCGCATGGGGAGTGGAGTCAGTTTCGCCCCAGCGCTTGACCCTGCTGTTTTGCAGATATTGATGCCTGCGACGCTAAACTTATCCTCTGCCGTTATGGCCTCAAGTTCGCCCCATTAAACGTTTAGTTCCTTCAGTTATGCCCCGCCTCATCATTTGTCATTCGTGACATTATGAAATATAATCCTGTGTTCGGCATATTACCCGATATATGAGAAGGTTGCGAAAGGGACGATCGTTCACAAAAGAGACTATGTACATGACCTAAATAATTACAAACCCACCTTGGTTCGTCTCATTGTTTTCAAACTCAAAGAAAAAGCAATTATTGCGGGACTCATAAATTTCATTAAACAAAACAATGTTACAGAGGAACAACGGTATGGGTTTCAGAAGCAAAAGTCATCTTATTGGCACTGCTGCAATTCAAAAATAAAATAATATACATTTTCGAAGCAGATGTTATATACGGTTGGAGTGTTTGTTGACTTCAAATAAGCTTTCAATTAGACCAAGCATATTATTATTTTGACAAATTGTCCATAAATCATATTGGAGAAATCTCACTTAATTTAAGAAAAAGTTATTTTTCAAATGGTGTACAGTATACAAATATTATTCACGCGAAGTCGAATGGGGGTGAAGTAAAATACGGTGTCCCGCAAGGGTCCAGTCTTGGCACGCAATAATTTTTGTAATTTAGATATATGACATTATAAGAGTACTCGAATGATCAGATACAATTTAATATGCTGTTGACACAAGCATCCTTTTTAAATGGAACCAGCCTAGAAGTACGTGAGCGCCATAACAACGCATGGCGTGAAAATGTATCATTATGGCTCAAAGTAAACGAACTTCAATTCAACAAAAAAAGCAAAATATATTATGTTTCAACCACGATATAGATGTATTCAACAGGAAATTCAAATTGTACCTTAAAGTGAAAACATCGATCGAGTTATATCCCCTAAGTTCCTAGGTGTTCTATTTCATGAAATTCCAAATTGATCTTTTTATGCACAGAGAGTAAAAATGGACATTTCACGGTCTATCGGGATTATCCAGAGACTTAAAAAGTGTACTGCATGACTAGGTAAAGATCAGCTATATTATACCGTAGCTCATTCACGTCTTCTCTGCTGTCGTTTGGTATGGGAGACCGCAACAAAAAAATCCGAGCACATTAGAGTGTTCCTTATGCGTTCTGAATGCGAAAGCTATGAATGTCGTTCTCCCGCTGCCCTTAGTTCGTCTGCGGCGTGCTGGCGTGGACGGCCATTTTTCGCTACTGCCGAGGTAGCAGACGACGGGAGAGCGCGCGTTCTCGTGAAGTGAGCCCTCCGCGCTGAGTCAGCCGTGCAACCTCTCCGGAATTCGCCCGCGCGGGCTCCGCGGCCAGGCGCTCCCTCTTAACGGCGGCCGAGCCGCTGCATGCGCTGCGCCGCCAAAGAGAGGACTTCTCTGATGGCATTCCTAGAAACTATGACGCGCGCGACCAATGGAAGCCTGTCCATCATATCGCTGCTACAGACGACAGGCTTCGCTCTACGGGAACAGAGGAGCTTAGGTGCCGCACGGCGCGGCTTCAAAAGCTGATGACGTCGGTTCTCTCCATGGGACAGTTAATGCTTTCGCGTTAAAAACACATATAGAAATCCTGCACGTACTCGAGAAAAAGGCTTTGTGCTCAATCGCGCGTGCTGTCTCTTTTGTGCAGCGATTATCTGCAGGCCAAGTGATGTTTTTTTATGTAAGGATGATTGGTTGAACTATATTAAAAAATTACATCTTGTTGATGCCATTTTTTCTTCTATGCTGTTGCGTGTGACCCAAATGTTTGTCGAGTTCGTGAAGGCTTAAAAAATCATTGTACATCGTTATATTGTTTATTTTCTTGGTTTTGTTTTTATATATAGTGTTTTTACAGCTTATAAATGTTTATGTTTCAATTGTCCTGATCAAGAAGTTTTTCATCCACTGTAAAACATTTATATTGTCAGGGTATGCTCGATGGTATGGTGTGAAGGGGAGGGTGAGAGGCGGTCAGGATAACAGGCACCTCAGGCATGTCGATGACTTTTGTGACGGCCCCTAGAAAACTGTATTAATCGAGGGTTGTATCAATACATTTTGATTTTGACTTTGACATACCTGCAGTCTGCAGAATAGGAGTTCAATTGGATAGGACTTTAAAAGAATACGAATTAAATACGAAGTTAGCCATTTGTAATGTAAAAGAGCAAAGGCATTTTTATGGCTGTCTCAGACGTGGCCGAAACGAATATTTTATAAAAACAATTAAATCTGGGTGTATTCAACTTCCTTTTTTGCCACGTGAAAGTGCAATAGCTTCGACGAACTTTTTTTAAACTTGAAGTTGAATTGGTGGAAATGTTTGGCTTTTACTTTTAACGTATTATTCTGGCAACTAATTTCATGTAATATTTCTGAACAACAAACCCTCAAACGAGCTTTATTTTTAAGGTAAGTTAAACTGTCGTAGCACAAAAGTATGTTTTTTTATAATTTATCTCAATTGGCTCCATGCAGCAGTTGCTTTGACACGCAGAAGTTGCTTCGACAGTGTGAACCATGACCACATCCTTACCAAGCTCCCAGGCTTTGGGATCTCCGGAGCAACCCTTAAATGTGTGTCGAACTTCCTGGGTAATCGCCGTCAGCGAGTTAACTTCAACGGTGCCTTTAGCCAATGGCACAATGTCAGAGTGGTTGTGCCTCAGGGCTCTGTTATAGGGCCACTCCTCTTCAACCTCTACATCAACGACCTTGCGGTCGACATACAATCTAACATTCTTTGGTATGCAGATGATCACATACTGTACCGCACAATCCACTCCTCTCACGACCGCCAAATCCTGCAGTCCGATCTGCACAGGATCTGCAGGTGGTCAGAAGTCAACGGACTGCTCCTCAACCCAGACAAAACTGTGTACCTTAAAATATCAAGAAGAAAAGGAAACCCGTCGACGTCGTCTACAATGCACAAGGGAAGCGCATACAAGAGGTCACAGACACTAAGATTCTTGGTGTTTGGTTTGACAAGACCTTGTCCTTTAGAAGGCACGTTGACTACGTCTGTAAAAGGGCGACCAAACTGAGAGGCTTCATAACCAGGACAACAAGAGAGATGCCAAGCCATGCCTTTTGTACACTGTACACGGCTCTTGTACTGCCGGTTTTGGAGTATTGCTCCTCTGTCTGGAGCCCCCACCAGGTTGACCTACAGAGGAGACTAGAGTCGACGCAAAGAAAGGCCACAAAGACAGCACTCTACTTGCAGGACAAGAGGGCAAGCAAGCTACCCTATGAAAGGCGGCTGCAATCCCTCCGGTGGTCCAGACTTGATAAACGTCGACTGTTCTTCAGACGGGTCCTCCTCTACAGGTACCTACATGGTGTCTGTCCCATCCCCGATGGTTACTTGAGGAGGTCTAGGCGAGACCCCTCGAAACTTGAACAGCGCTTTGCCCGCACCATTAGTGCCTCTACCTCCCTCTTTGTCCAAGCGCCTATCCTGTGGAATCACTTACCAGATGCTGCTCGCCAGGCCCCAAGCGTAGACGAATTTAAAGATCTGGTGCGGAATCACCACGACACCTACTCTCTTCATTAGACTAAGTATTCTCACCCTTGTGTAAATTTCATTCCAACATCTCCATTTCATCTGTTAACGTATGGCCGAGGAGGAAATCAGCATATGTATGCACGGGCTTCTGCCTTTTGATTGCCTCAGGCTCTCGGTCGTATGGTTGTTTTAGCCAATAAACACCTTTGCACCTTTGGACCTTTGAACCTTTGTAAACCACAGAAAATATGCCTACAAGATATATCTATCACCTCTTTGCTCAAAGTGAGAAGAAACAGCCTGGATTGGTGCTGGAGCTCAATCTTTTAAAGGGAATTTATATTTGGTAAAACTTCATTACATTTTAGAGGATTGTAAACAGTGTTTCATAAAGAAATGAAAGGTTAGTTATATTATTTTTGTGACCACAAATAAGACTAATCTTCGCTTTCTTTTTCAGATTACAATTTGGCTTATCTATATATCATCGAGCTAGCTGCTGTCCTACTAAGTTTCATTACCATATAATGCTTTAACCCTTATCTTAACTACTTGGTATCGTGAACAAATATATGTCGAACTGCATCTCGGCTACACATTTCTCAGTAATTTATGTGTTAAAAACCTTAGAAAAATATTTACGACTCATTTATTTAGGATTTTAGAAAGTTAATACAAAACCTTTTATAAGATGTCTATGTATTTATTGTTTTGCTCATTTATTTAGAACACTGTAAGTGCTGATCGATATGTTTGAATACTTTAAACGTGAGCAGAAGTTCTTTCGATTGTTTATGCAGAGTAGTCAATCTGACAACGCCGCTTTAATAAAGGCGTCGTACATACGTAACTTGTCCCATAATTTTTTTCGTTTAAAAAGATTAAGCAGCTTCTAACTTGAAGTCTTATTATAAAACTATTCCTAATTCTTTTAAACGAATTGAATCATACAAGGCTCTGACTTACGAAATGTGTTTCAGCGAGGGTATCCCAGTTCAAGTTGTACTTCTCCTCCGTGTGCTGTGGAATATTAGTGTAGAGAGAAATGTATCATCATTCTGTCTGCCTCACTTTTTCAAAAAATGAATAGCAATGTACAGCCAGCACGAAATCAGACCCGAACGCCGGAACGCGTGGCCGTTGATACAGGCTGCTCCACCTGGAGGGCCCCTGAGAACTAATGAAAATGCGCCGGGGTGCCAGGGTGCGGGTCCTACTAAAATAAGCTCGACCCTCGCGCGGCGCGTCTGGGAGTTCCGCGTTTCGCCGGTTGCGCGCTGTAAGCGCCGTCGCATCCGATACAAAAAGCACTGTCACTCGCTTTGTGTATCGGATTCCCAGCGAGATCTCTTCAGCGCTGTCATTCATTATCGCTTTGTGTATCGCAAGGCCGAAATGAAAGTTGATACATTTCGTGCACAGAAGACCCATAGTGCTTGATGACGTGGCACCGGAACCACGCTGGGGCTCCGGTGAACAACGTGCCACGCGGTTTCTGAGAAAGAGTGAAATGTCATAAACGCGAAATAAATTCGTTTATTCGCACGACCATACTCTTTATGAACAAAATAAAATGCTGCAACAGACCAACGCGGATGCCTCGGTTTTTATGAGCACTGCGCATTTTTTCCTGCGAGGTTATCAGTCGATTCTTAAAAAGTGAGGAATTGCTTGCTGACGCTCTTTGGTAACCACCGATATGCCAGGTGTATCAATTCCGGAACGGAATAAATGCATCACCCTGTCTGAGCAGGGCCTATCGCAAAGAGCTATAGCCAAGTTAAGCGGCCGCCCGGTGTCGACCGGGCGACAGTGCGGTGACAGAAAAGCACCGCGAATGACGGCGCTTACAGCGCGGCACTGGCGAAACGCGGAAGTCCCAGACGCCCCGCGCGAGGGTTGAGGATATTTTAGTAGGACCCGCACCCTCGCCCCCAGGTGCATTTTCGTAACTTTCAGGGGCGCTCCAGGTGGAGCAGCCTGTATCGATGGCCACGCGTTCCGGCGTTCGCGTTTCATTCCGTGCTGACTGTACATACTGATACAGGAACGCGCGATGAATTTTCTGCAAGGAGCACTAAAAGAACGAGTTTAACGTAATCTACTCGTATCAAAAAAGCAAAACAAATTGTGAGATTAAAAAAAAATTGGCAACTTAAAACTAAGAAATAAAAGTAAGGAAGCCCGGTATGTAGAGTGAGGGAGAATGCAATTCAGCGATAATTTTTTCTTTTCTTTCTTGAATTTTGTTTTAAATTTTTTAAATAATATATATGTTCTTTCTTTCTTTCGTTGTTGCCACTTTGTCCTTCTCCCGTCTACGACCCTCTTTTTCTGCTTTTCTTGTCCCGCTCGTTGTACGTCAATGTTGCACGTCAATGCTGCACGTCAATGTTCCACGTCACTGTCACACTCCCCCCCCCCCTGGCTGACTCTCCGTCTTCGGCAGTTTGTGTCCCATGCTGGTCTTGACTAAATGTCTGTCTTGACACGTACCGCTTCAGTTGACTGCGGTAAGCCAGGAAAGTCTGAGATGCTCCTCGAGGTGCATTAAGGTCTCTTAGCCGGTGGCTCACGGGTCCTGCTTGTCGAAGCACTTCACAGGGCCCTTTTTATGTTGGAAGTAGCTCGGTTTATTTTTTTTCCTTCTAACGGGACGGCGTACACTAACAAAGTCCCCTGGCCCGATGGGTGACGTTCGGTCGTCCTGTCGGTGATTGATTGCGTCGGCTGCTGTGCTCTGGTTATTGCGACGCCAGCCCGGCTACAAGCCTCATTGAGTCTGTCCTCAAAATGATCGCTCATTTGTCGCCTTCTATGGTTCCACGTTTTGGATAACGTTGATTTCTGTGGCAGAACCGGAGTTCTACCGTACACCAGTTTAAAAGGGGTCGTCATGGTACTTCCTTGTTGCCACATGTTTAAAGCAAACAATGCGAATGGTACGTTCACATCCCAATTGTCATGTGAAGCATTAACATAAGCGTACAATATATCGGCGATAGTTCGATTAGCACGCTCGACGAGTCTATTGGTTTGGGGATGGTAGGGTGCTGGCTGGGCGTGGTGTATTCTATGACTTAAAAAATACGAGACCTGAATGGAGTTCGCCGGTCAGTGAGTACGGTGCCGGGCACGCCGTGGCGAAGTAGACTTTGCTCACGTAGAAACTCCACAATGTGATATGCTGACGTAGCTCAATCCACTTTGTAAGGTTGCCAATGGCACGTAGCTCAATCCACTTTGCAAGGTGGTCAATGGCAACAAAAATAAAGCGCTTGCCCTTTTGCGACTTCAGAAATGGCCCTAAATGATCAAGTCCAATAAATTCGAAAGCAGCTTGCGGTAATTGAGTCGGATAAATCTCGGTTAAAGGTAAAAAAAGCTAGGCAATTTTCTCCCTTGACATGATTCAAAGAAAGCGAAATACCTGGAAACATCTTCCTGAATTTGTGCCACAAATAGCGCTCGGAAGGTTTGGCCGGAGTCTTATCTCGACTGAGGTGACCCGCTGTGGAGTCATCATGGCAGAGATCCAGCATGGTAGCCCTCAGGCAAGCTGGAATCGCCGGTAGCAAAAGTTGTTGACCTGCATTGCAGTGACAGACTAGGCCATTTTCCATTCAGTATGCTCGACGCAGTCGCCGTAAAATGTCTGTCGAACCGGGTAAAAGGAGGGCTGTACGATATATTGTACTTCGTTGTTCTGACATTGACTGTGATGTAGGTCAAAAGTCGCGCCACAAACACAAGTGTCACACTTTGGAGCCTCAAGAATCGTCTCTTTTGTGCTGCGGGATAGAAACTCAGCGTCCTGATGACTACGTCTGCTACGATGTATGACTTCAAAATCGTACTCTTGCAGTAAAATCGCCCAGCGTGCGAGTTCTGCCGTCAAGTCTAGTGTGCTCTGAATCCAGGTCGATACTGAATTATCTGTCACAACAGTAAAATGGCGACCCAAAAGGTAACGTGGAAATGTGCGCACCGACCAGAAATGGGCCAAACATTCTAATTCAGATGAATGATTCCTCTTTTCTTGTTGTGTAATCCGGCGACTTGCGTACGAAAGTACGTTTGGGTACCGTCTGGACATTCTTGAAGTAGTACAGCTCCAAGTCCTTGTCCGATAGCATCCGTGCGGAAAATCGTTTTCAACAAGGCGGTGTCAAAGTGAGCAAGCAATGGGCCGTTTAGAAGTGCCATCTCTAGGTCTTGAGACGAGGACTGCTCCTCGTTGCCCCATCGCCATGGTATGTTGTTCCGGAGTATGTAATTCAAGTGGGCAGCGCGGGTCGCAAAATCAACAATAAAACGGTGGAAATATGACGCAAATCACAGAAAAACTTCTGACGTCTTTGATAGTTGTCGGCGTCGGATATACAAACAAAGCCTCGCTTCGAGGAATCAGGTTGAACGCCGTTTTTGTTTACCATATATTCGAAGTATGTGGTCTCTTTGAAGCCGAAAAAACACTTTTGGGGCTTCAGACGAAGGTTGGCATCACTTATGGCGTCAAGTACGAGTGAGAGCCTTCGAAGATGTCCTTCAAAAGTGTTTGCGTAGATAAACATGTCGTCCAAATACACCCGCGCATTGTCCACTTCAGATTGCCCAGCACTCGGTCCATGAGTCTTTGAAATGTTGCTGGGCATTGTAAAGGCCAAATGGAAGACGGTTGAATTGGTAGAGATCATCTTGTGGGATGAAGACTGACTTATCAGCGTCCCATTTATCGAGTGGCACCTGCCAGTATCCCGACATTAAATCCAAAGTTGTGAAGTATTCCGCTCCTTTCAGTTGGTCCAGGGAGTCATCAAGACGTGGAAGAGGGTACACATCGAGCTTGGTTGTACTATTAAGCTTCCTGTAATCTACACAAAACCGCACATTGCCATCTTTCTTTCTCACTAACACTACTGGTGATGACTATGGGCTCGTTGATGGACTCACCACACCGGGGTCGAGCATCTCAATCACTTGCTGTTTGATGTTTTCACGCTCTGTTGGGGCTAGGCGCCGTAGTGGCTGATGTATCGGTCGGCTCTCACCGGTGTCAATGGTATGTGTTGCATACGGTGTGCATTCAAGTTCGTCCCGACTCAGCGCGATGCAGTGTCGATGTGACAACAATACCCTCTTGATTCTCGTTTTCTTCTCGCAACTCAATTCTGGTCCAAACTTAAATTGTTTCCACGGTAAAAAGTATCCTGCCTGTAAAAATTGCACTCGTTATCTGACCCTAGAGAAATACTCGCAAGTATTGAGATCCTGTCTTCACCAGCGGTTGGAGTGCACTAATCTGTTTCCCTGGATTGAGCGTGATGTCGTTGATACCTAGATGAACAAGAGCGGCAAATTTTCCATTGCTACAAGCTACGAGTCTCCGGGTTGCAACTATTTTCTTCCTTGGTTTAGCACAGAGCCACGAGTTAAAAGCGGCTTCACCGTAAACCATTTTGTTGTTTACAGTAAGGCGTATCACTAAAGCAGTCTCGGCAGCCATTGTAGGAGAGCCTTTAACGCAAATGTTTGAGACATCCGATAGCTCTACTTGAGCACATATGATGTTGGTATATTGGGAGAAAAACTTTCGAAATATGTGCCACTTTTCCACGGCGACGAGAGAAAATGAGCAAACGAGGTACACAAGTCACACAAAATAATTTCGCATCGTGGAATTCTGGCGTCTGTCTAATGTTTCCACGGATGGATGCGGAGTTTTTGTGGCCTTGTTCTGTTTGGAGATCACCTTAAAAAATTCGTTTTTTCTGGCACCCCTCATAGCCCAGAATATCGGAAAGACGGAATTCCACAAAAATTACAAAGTCCACTAACGACGTCCCACCGAGCAAAGTGACCAGTAACTTCACTTGTCCATCGGTGTGAACTTTGACGCAATTTTCTGCGAAAAGTGGTGGAGCAATCCTGGAAACATTACGATGAGCTGGTACAAGCGTCGCGTCGATTATGTTAACCGCCGCTCCAGTATCGAGGAGGCTTTCTTGGATCCCAACTCCTTGAATCTCCACTTGGGGACTGGGGACTTCTATACCCAAGGGGAACCCAAGGCAAGGTGGACTTGGTCTTCTTTACCCGATCCCGCGCCTGCGGACCGGGATGTCCGCTTCTCGATGCGCTGTAAGACTCTGCAGCCATGTGTCTATGTCGTCCGCATTGAAAATAGCGCCTCTTAGTGTTAACTCGTTGGTAACCTTCAGGTTGCTGGCGTGCTCCAGGCCTCTCCTGATGTGTAGTTGGCTGTAACAGTGCCGGGCAAGAAGCCTGGGTGTTAGCCGCTGCCTTTTTGATGGCTGAGATCTCAAAAGCATTAGCCAAAGCCTCTCGAACAGTCTTTGGCCCTCCAAGTCGAATAAACACTCAAACTTCAGTATCCGCAATAGCGTCGACGAAACAGTAGTGCTGAGAAGGGGAAAAGTGTGGGCGGCAACTCCCAGAAATGATTTTCGGGCTAGGCACTCAACTTCCGTTGCCAGGACTTGGAGTGTTTCCCCCGGCTGTTGTCAACGGCACCCTAACTCGCCATAGCGGATGTGTTGTAAATGTTTGTCGCCAAAGCGGTCTTCAAGTGGCGCTACCAATGTTTCCTAGGTTAGATCTCTTCCTTGAAGTTGGGCTTATATCGCGATGGCTGGTTCCTGTAGTTGTGCCGCTAGAGCGTGAGTTGTTTCATCTTCGGACCATTGGTTTCCTTGAGCAACAATGTTAGCTCGCTCGAGGTAAAGGTGGAGTGTCCCGCTACCATCGATAGGATTCAGTTTTAAACGAAAGGGATTCGAGGTGGCAGAAAATGTGCGTACCGTTGCTGAGACGGTCCGATTTTCTGAGTCTCTCATTTCCTCTAGCACTTAGATTCTTTGTCGAAGGTCTTCTTGCGCAGACGTAACGGGTTGCAGCTAGCTGCGCCTGGACCATAGCCGCCATCGTTGATTCGAAGCCCTGTCTCTGCTCCGCGAAAAGATCTCTCAGTCGGGCGTAGGTAACTGGACCTTCAAGGTTGCTGGTGTCCTCGGGAGAAGGGGAAGGTTCGCCAGACCGGGCTTGTTGTCGTGTGAAAGGCATTGTTTTACGCAAATCCCAATTCTGTCACCAACATGTTACAGATCGTTTTTTCTTTGTTGCCCCTTCGTCCCTCTCCCGTCTACGACCGTCTTTTTCTTCCTTTGTTTTTGTCCCTTTCGCTGCCCCTCAATGTCCTACTCTCACACAATATAACCCACTACATTTCATTATAATTTTCTAAATAAATGGCTAAACAAATAAAACAGTTTCCTAGGCTTAATGAAAAATGGATTGGGATTTTCATGTACGGGGAAAACGGGATAAAAGAGTCCTTTGATAGTAAGTTTGCTTATGAAAAAACGCAGACAGTTAGATAACTAGTGTATCAAAGTATACGCTACAATCCATATTTGGGCTGGTTATAAATGTCATTCGAAAAACAAGGACAAAAACATTAAAAGTTGGAGCTTTGCGTCTCCGGAAGCTTTAACAGACTGAGCGCGCCTCAGTTGTCCCCCCCCCCATGCCAATGTTTGCAGCATAGTTTTTGTACCTAGTGCTAGCTGAAGGGGCAATCGCTTGTCTTCAATGCAGTGCAGCCGTTTGCTTGCTTTGGGTATTCGTACATAGCGACACAAGCACGACTATTCCTTAGCTCTTTATTGTGCTTGGAAACATGTTATTCAAAATGCGTAGGATGTTCTAATTTTACGCAGTTAGAGAGCTGCAGCTTAGAATTTCACAAACCAAAATTCACAACACTAGTACACCTTTGTTAACTGGCAAGGGCATATTTTGTAGAAGTTTCAGGTTGACTTCCACCATATCTAACACCCGGTAGAAAGTGATTTGCATTACAATAACAGTGCGGCAAAGTTTACTTTGCCGCACTGTCAATCTTCGGTGGCTTTCTTCACTTCTGATAAAGGAAAAAATATTATAATATTTTTTTAAGTTATAAATTTGATTTATTTTATTTCCATCATAATATTTCCATTTTAGCAATTTTAGCAATGTATATTTCTACATGCTGATTGATTTATCGATTTGTCAAACACTGATAATTGGAAAGAAAATATTGATGAACAGTAAATCACAGTTGAATAAAGAGGTTTTGGTTTTTTCGTTGTAATACCCATAAAACTAGAGCAAAGATAGCTTGCTCATTTAGTCAGATAAAACCTGTATTTGGTTATAACTGGATCGCAATGGGACTATATTTTCTAGATTTCGTTTCTTGCTTTTGCGTTCTTACTTTGCCGCAAGTTGATGTTAGCTGGCGAACGAAGAGGAAGATAAAAATCAGGCCGAATGCTCGGATTTATCAAAAGGGCACAACTTTTGCCCGGGTTTGACCTTACATAGATATTTCTTGCGTGAGCATTGCTTGATATTAATGCAAAGCATTTCTTTATCGAAATCGTGGTGTGATGAGCAGAAGGTAAATAAAAAGAAATATATTTTCGGAACTATCTTTGACGGAAAGTTTTGATCTAAATTATCAAAGTAACAATAGTCTCATTTCAATTACGATCCAAGCCATAATACAAATCGAACTTATTTTTTATTCACCAGGCAGTTTCCAGTGACACAAATGTTACCAGATATGCACTGAAAGTGTATCAGACGACCTTTATGCTGTGCTTGGACGCTTTGAAGGCTCATGTAATATATCTCGTCGCTTCCGTGAAGTACTCTCTAAATCGTAGCGATTGACTCACAGTATGCTTCGAATGAAGTCCAACACTCAGATAATATTACATTTTGTAAAGTTAGGGGTTCAGAGACCTATCGCGAGAGGAGGGTGGTCCGGATTTTCTGGACTTCATTCTGCTTAGGAGATAATACAGTGAACAGTTAATATAAACAAGGATGTTACTAGCCGGTAACTGCTTAAAACCAGGTTTATGCACGTATTTACAATTGACTTTAGTTCTTGCCAATTTATTACATGACTCTTCATATTACGTCAGAGAGCCAGTAGACCTCAGATTGTTCATACAAAATGAAGCTGGCAACACCCTGTCACACATTAGTTGTGTGCGTTTAAAGTGAGCAACGAATGGATAAAAGTAAGAGCTAAAGAAATTGGAGTTTCATTTGTGAAAGAAATTGCATGACCAAAATGAAGCTATGGGCATGGGGGTCCGATGATTGATCACTGTATGAAATGATTTCTTAAAAGGCTCTCACATGATATATCACGATTCTCAAACTTACCGGATGTAGTGTCTTTATCAGTACGAAATTTTTGTGCATGCAAGCATATACTTTCCTTTGATGAAGTTCTGGTTTCTTGAAAAAAATAATTAGATGCATATTTAATCTTAGGGTACCAGCGGTCAATGTAAAATGTTTTTTTACAAGGTGCTGTTAAATTTTACAAATTTATCAAACATAAAGTGAAAGCTAAGCTAGTGTGGTTTACGCAGGTCATGCAAACGCAAGGATGACATAATATAAGGAGTAAACAATCACACTAAAGCCGTGTTCCATAATTTACTTGATCTTACTCCAGGGTAAGGGTTTTGTACCTTGGCGTTCCGAAACCAACCCGCGTCCAGCACTTTTTAGTCTCAGTTGTCACGTGACACGACCCGCCGGAGTAACTCGGATCCATTTGGGTAAGCTTTGGAACAAAGCCTAAATAGGCTAATTTGATAACAAATGTCAGTTAATTTTTTCACGCAGGGAAGAAAATTAATTCAAATCAAAATGTTGCTCAGCTTTACAAAAAAAAACACATTAAATCTAGACGTAGATCACGTAGAAAGCATGCTGGAGTGCAATAGGTACCACTCCTGCAGCAGGCACAAGGATACGCGCCTGATCACACGTCCGAGCTCTCTTTTCGTCTCTTACCAGCCGCGTTTTTTAACCGCCAGCTTTATGCCTGTCGCGCTGGTGATAACTTTAGTGCACTCCTGCTGTTCCGACGCCCTCAATGTATTTATAAAAAATACGTATTTATTGGTTCCTTATTACGCATGGCTTGTTTTTTATTAGAAACAAGTTTATTTTTACAAATTATAAACCTGATGACAGTACTTTCCAGTGGCTTGTCAACTAATTGATCTGAAGACGTTAAATGAAAACCTCTACTCAAGATGTTTATTTTCAGATTCTCTACACTATTGTTTTTTTTTCTATTGGAGAGCTTTTAGAACAAATTCTTATGACTTCTCATGAGCATTTTGTAAAGTATGTTTACGAAACTTTAAAAAAAAAACATTGCATTTTATTTATTCTTTAATTTTTGGCTGCAACATTGAACCGCGGTTGCTGGTCTTCAAAAATGCTGCGTGCCATCATTCTCAATTGGAGGGTTTGTTTTGTTATGTGTTTATGGCGACCGTTTTACTATTTGATCTATACATGTTTACAAGTACAACCTCAGGTCGCCGCCACGTTGTTCAGTTGTGCGCGCGCTTGGGCGACGCCATAATCCGACTATAACGCCTTAGCAAGGCGTCATAATCATAAAATGACGCGCTCAAGCGCACACCGACAGAGCAAGATGGCGGTGCCCTCAATTCGTACTTGCAAACGTGTATTGGATCAAAGCAGAGACAATTATCGCGCAGGAAATGAAGGGTAAATTGTTGGGAGAAACTGGAAGCAAATCAAATAAATTTGGAAAAGTGTAGATACCGTGCTATCAAATATGTAGACGCGCGACCTCAGCTCTACATCCTTCTTTATTTTGAGAGAACATACACGTATTTAAAGTGCATTCTAATAGCATGTGCTCGCACTCGCTTAAGCAACAATGCTGCAAAGAGCCCTTGATAGGGGGTATACGCAGGCTCAATTCATAAAAAGGAACGTATCGACGTTCGAGTCTTATTTACATAAAGTTTGTATTGCCTATTTTTGTTTATATCAATTAATTGCGGAGTCTCCGGCACAATATAAAATAATATTAGTGCTTAACTGTTAAATTAGTTTTCATCTGGAACATTATAATGCCAGCAGAGCTAATATGCTCAGATCATAAGCGATTTTCATTTTCAATACCCAACGACAAGGACAATCACCCGGTGTTGAATGACAAGACCTCTTAAACCACAAGGAAGGCATAGTGCCATTGTTCAATGCGAAAAACTTACATTACTGAAATCCGACGAAATGGTGTAGCAGAGCCGAAATAGAGCACATAGTCGGTCCAGTTCCTGTAAGGTTTGTACTATTAAAATTTGCCATTTTATTAAGCGGTGCAGTAAAATAGACAATTTTTGGGGAATTTATGCTTAAGTTGTAACAGCAAGTTAAAAATCGCATGACGTGGTGAGTCCCAAGCGCGGATCCAATGTGATTGTGAAATTAACCGATAAGATCACGCAGCAACAAATTACGATGCAAAAAGTGTTAACACAATAGAACACGCTCTGGGTTTTTCAAGATGACATTAACTAAAGCAATTCGCAGGCCGTTCGCTTTTCTGATCCACCAAGTAACCACGCAAAAATTTTGATCAAAAATACGGGACTAATAAATTGGCTTTCTGAAGACATTCATATTCCTGCTCCTAGTGTTTTGAGATTATCCTCAGATAGATCCTCAGATAGATCCAGAAGAATACCACAATTATTTGCGCGCATCAAGCATCAACAGTTTGCTTGCAAGTTTTAGCGTGACGGGTTATGAATTGCTCCACATCCTTTAGACAACCTGATAATACCTGAAGTTTCAGAACCCAATACTACAAAGCGCCTTTGCAGTAAGACCCTTGGTGCATTTTTCTCAGCTATTGTTACATGTGAGTCTAAGTTTTGGAGGTTTCGCTTTCTCCGAGAAAGAAACAGTCCCAGGGGTGTCGCAACCATTGCAACACTTTGTAAGCTATAATGGGTGACTTCTCCTTTGAACAAGTGTTAGATTTCTCTTGAAAATCCTTTAGGCTGGCAACACATCCCAGATTCTATGGCTCTAGTACTAAGGCTAATTTGTTCATTGTTCCACGAGGTGGGTAACATGCAAAAGAGTTGAACATACTTTGAACATACGAAGAATGTAGATCGATACACTAGCTACATCTTCACACAATTCAAGTACGAATGGAGACTGTTTCAATGACTTGGTTTTTGAGTGCTTCCCCATATGCTACTTCAGGCTTTTGAAGGTCCTCACGAAAGAGAGTTGCGCGGGGTTGTTAGCCAGTCTTTCATGCGTACGCAAGAAGGTCGTTTTTCGCCGGCGTGTAGTGTGTACGGAGGAAACTGCAACACGCTTCGAGAAAGACGTGCAGACGTCGTGAGCGATGGGGTTACAAAGATACATCTGTGGTGACTGAGATCCTAATTGTTGAGCTCTCGAGGTAATGACTGAGAGTCATGGTAGCATTTTTTAGAGGTTTAACATGCAAGTGATTGTGCCACATCATAGTTACTCTCTACATCTGTGTGGGAACTACGCAAAGTACAGCGAGTATGTATCTACATTGTCTGTTTATAAATAAAAACGTATGATTCTTGTTTCTTTTTAGTTCACCTGAACATTAAAAAAGAGAAAAGCGCTTGTATACTCGGCGAACCTTTGTTTCCCTTTATTTTAGAAATGTAGCATATATGACATATTGTTGTCATATTTGGAGTGTTGTATCTTAGGATTTATGATATATCCTTATTAAACACCCTGCGTATATAGGCCCATAGAGGTAGTATCGACTGGAACCCCTTCAGTTACATTTATTTTTACATAATAATTTATCTTCATTTTAAGTTTCATCAGACAATAAATGTTACAAAACTTTAAACTGTTTTATTATAAAAGTCTTGCGTTTCCTTTTTTCTGTTCTTCCCACAAATGTTAACTTTCCGTGGACCTGATAAAACTTCCCATTTTTTGTATTTTTTTCCAAAGAAGTGATTAAGCACGGATGCATGCACCTGAATCGGCAAAATAGCACTTTCGAAAGTTGGATTTACGGTACGGTTTCAAGCTGAAATTCGAAGGGCGGAGAGGTCGACAGTGGTGACGGAAAGTGGTGGTAGGGGTGGGAATGAGCAGAGATTATCTTAGGGTGTGTCCACACTACGGTCCATGAGAGGTTAAGAGCAACTTGGAAGCTCCTCCCACGTCTTTCCTCTTTAGCATAGCGATCGCTGGAGAGGAGAGACAGAAAACATGCTTGTTATATAATGATACTTAGGATTCCCATCTATGAGTGGTGTGCTCTGAGACGAGGGGTGGGGTGGGGGTATTAAGGAGGGATGTAGATGATTATGGTGCTGTTAAATGAATTTATGAGCCTCAGATTACCTGACGAACAAAACCAGAAAATTCAGGATCGCCTTTCGGTGCTGTTCCTGCCATCGGGGTGAGTCCAGTCGCTAAGCCTTCTTGGTTGATCCTGAGCGGGTAATTTTTCCCACGCCATTTTTGTGTGGTCTTCCAGGCCTTTGCACTCCCAATGTAAGGGCTTGATCCCTGCCACCTTCTTTTCTCTGCTGAACTTGCAGATAGGGTCTTCTTCCTTCAGCAGCGCAAAGGCTGGCAGTTTGGAAGGTTTTACAGCCGTGCCGGTTCTGATTTTGCAAAGTCTGGTCGCTGTCCATTTTTAGTATTCATTTGGTAGTGGGTCTTCTTCTGTCGGCACGAGTCCCCTGAGGTAGGCTTTTCTAGCTTGTCCTGCTAGTCCGCACTCCTCCTCAGTGTCTTCCATTTCCTTGTTGTACTCACGAGTGGTTGAGCTTGTCGTTGAGCTGTTGCCGTTGGCTGCCTCTGCTGCGACTCGGTGAGCCCACTCGTTCCCGGCAATATGTGCATGGCCCGGAATCCACTCTAATGTCAGCACGATTCCCTTCCACTCTTAGCTCTGTGGCGATCGCTTTAATTCTCTTTGCCGATCTGCTTTTGGGTTTGCTGTCTTCACATGCTCGGAGTGCCTTTGTTAGTCAGTAAAAATTATCGCTACTCTTGGCACTTACGTATTTTAGAGCGCAGCTCTTAGGCGCCGTTTCCGACTTGAGTGGCGTCGGCGTCGCTGTCGGCGTCAGCGTAACCGCGCGTTGCATGCAGCCCAGGTTGCATGCTACCTGAGTTGCATGCAACCTGAGTTGCTTGCGACCCCCGAAGTCACGTGACCCCCAGGTCACCTGACCCTCCAGGTCACGTGGCCCCCAGGCCATCTGACCTCCCCGAGGTCACGTGAACCCCAGGCCACGTGACCTCCCCAAGGTCACGTGACCCCCGAGGTTACGTGACCCACCAGGTCACGCGGCCCTCCAGGTCACGTGACTCCTGGTTACGTGACCCCCAAGCAACTCAGGTTGCATGCAACTTGAGTTGCTTACAACCCCCGAAGCCACGTGACCCCAGGTTTCCTGACCCCTCCTCCCGAGATCACGTGACCCCGCCCCCCAAGGTCACGTGACCCCCCCCCCGTGCCTTCCCCTCCTCCTCAAAAGCTGCGCTCTAATTCGGCGTTACAGCGAGTTGTAAACGGGTTTCATTTTTTTTTCAGTATACCATTGGTCGCTTCAAGGATTCCCCTGAGTTCTGCTTCGCTCACGGAGGAGTTCTCAGATAGCTTCGTGGTGCTTTCTTTCCTTTTCTTGGGGTCTATTCAAGCCATGGCCTTTGTTATTTCTGTCTTAGATGCGTCCATGTATCTGATTACCTCTTCGTGCGCGTGTCTCTAAAGCGTTCGCTCTGCCAAAGTCGGAAGAGGTGGGAGGGATTCCCGTTAACTGTTAACGTTTCACCTATTATAAGCAAAATTTTCTGCACCTGCCCTTAGCTGTCAAAACGCCTGAGGTTAGGATCGTTTTTTTTTTGGTAGGGGGAATTTTTTATTAGGACCGTTGAGTCGGGCTGGAAATTTTACAGAAATCGCTGCTAGGGGGTCTACCCACCACTGGAAATTACATTCGTTGTTTGTTGTATTAGTTGTTCATGACGTTGGAGTTGATGCTGTAGATGCTTTAGTTTGGATAGTAGGGCATAGGTGTCCGTCGTCGATGTTGCCAAAAGCTTCAAGATTATCGCCCCGTCGGGAATTGAATATTAGATCGCTGCGTACGAAGCGAAGGAGTTATCACTAAGCTACGCCAGTATTTGTTTGATTTTGTATTGCATTAAATGCTTAGTGTAATTCATGCTATGAAAATAAAATCATAGACCACGTGCTTCTAGGCATGTTTTCACGCCTCCATTTTCAAAGTGGATGTCTAGCTGCCAGCACCACTATGGCGCTTCTTCGCGCGTTCGGTAAAATATCTTAACGCGTGCAACAACGTCATAATAATAATAATATATATTTTGCGCTGAATGCATTCATGACTGTCATGCTGAATTTCCAACATAGCACATAGGCCTAAGAACCCAAATGTATCAGAAATTACATGGTTGTTTTCTCCACCGGAGAAATACTCTTCCCTTTGGCTGAAGTACGCAAGTCATTTTCCAAAGTTCTTTGTAACACGCCCCAAAACAGTGAATAAATACGTCTACAGTGAATAAAGACATCTTTTTTTGTGTCAGGAGAGCTTAGAAGGCAGGCAGTTTTAGAGACCAGGGTAAAAATATTCCCTCTGACTCCAAGGAGAGCTTCACTGCTAATGAAGAATTGTGATGTTCGTAAAATAATATAGTTGCTGCCGGTGCAATACACTATTTTTTTCACGTGACACAGAACGGACTGTCCAAGATATTGCCGATACACTAACCGATACAAAGGTGCTGGAAACGATATTTCTAAAAGATCACGCGTGAGATGTTTACGTCTAACACCGGACAAATATTGAGGGGAAACGCACATTGTGTACGTACACAGCATCACTGACCTTTTCAGTGAACTCTAAAACTTTTGGCAGCGGTAGTTCCATATCGTCGGTGCGACAAAGATGGCAAAAATAAAGACAGCTTAGTTTGAATAATGGTATGCAATGAACGGGTGCTGCTGGGCCCTCAGGAAAGACACCTTCACACGAGCTGTCTAATAACAAAATGTGAGAATCTGGGACAATGCCAAACCTTTAACACGTACCATTACTTAGCAATTAAAAGAAAATTACACACACTCACCGTTGTGAAAATAAACAAATCCCGGTGGCCCATTTTTTGCATAGTCTTTAAGGTCGTCAACTACTTTTAATCGGTGCGATATTGACATAAAGACACGTGAAGATGATTACAAGGTGTTTCACACCACGTTATGTCTTCAAACTGAGTCGGTTCTGTGGGCCATTCGACAAGCCGAAAACCGTTACATTTTTGCCAGCTTACTGTAGCACCCGTAGCCTCGCAGAAAGATCGTGTGATAGCAAGTTCTTCACTTACACTTTTCCTGCTTTTACAAAATACAGCGATATATTCTTCGTACACTAAAACCTGTCCCTCAGCGGCCCTCAACAATTCCCATGAGATTGCCGGAAAAAACATGATCCTTAAAGAAAATGGTTCGAAATACAAACCAAACAGCAGAGGAAACATAGTACAGCCCTGTAGCATTGAAGGAGCGACGGAAATGCCTTTGCTTAGGGCAATGTTCAGAATTAGACGTGTACAACATCCCATGTATGACATTGTTACCCCTAGCATGACTTTTCCAACTTCAACATGAGGCAAAATATCAAAAAGAGATTCATGCCCCTTACGATCAAATGCTTTCTCCAGGTCAATTTCCAACATTGCTACTTGGTTTGTATTTCCAATACAGGGCTCAAACGCACTACGTAAAACATGAATGTTCGTCTGGATTGTCTTTCCCTTTACACAGCACGTAGTACTTTCCCCCTATTATATCGCACATGACAATTTGCAATCGTCTTCC
Source organism: Ixodes ricinus (assembly GCA_037355805.1). Classification (NCBI taxonomy): domain Eukaryota; kingdom Metazoa; phylum Arthropoda; class Arachnida; order Ixodida; family Ixodidae; genus Ixodes; species Ixodes ricinus. The sequence goes on from JAZHYW010015464.1 coordinate 92,912, forward strand.
TATTACATTATCATAAGGTTTATAACCTACATTAGTCAAAGTGATGAGCCGATAAGCACAAGAATGCTAACATTAGCCTCATCCTCTAATATTGAAATCAGTGTATTAAATTTCGTTAGAAAAGGCAGTGGTTTTAGTTTATATGCCTCATTGATAACTTCATACAGCAAGGGGTGTAATACGTTTTTTGGTTTTCTTAAAAATTATCAATCAATTTCAATCAAACCGGGCGTTTCACAAGCAGGAAAGTCATTCATTACCTTTTCTATTTCCTACAGATTAATTTGTTCCTTAAAGGGGCACTCAGTTGGATACCGAGATCGCTCTATTTATTCTCATACCTCAATCTAGCTTTAAGCCACCGAAAAATTATAACATTACATTCAAGGGCGGCTGATGTCTCTATTAAAAATCTAATTAAAGATCGGTGTCCTCCGCCGTTGCGCAGTATATCTGTGGCACCGTCGGACGGGAAGGCAGCAGGAGAGGCGTGTGCCAGCCAATCATGAGTCGCACAATCCCGGCGGACTGATTTTAAAATTTGCGCGTACTCGGCGGACTGATTTTTAGAATGTGTGCGTACTCGGCGGACTCATTTTAAAACGTTCGTCAGAATGTGGTGTCGTCGCCTGGAAATTCTTCGGCGGACGGCAGGTATCAGGTCCATCCCATACCACGCCGCGCCTTAGCGGCGCCGACGCCTCGAACGCGCCGCAAACGTAGACGATGGCATTCCACGTCGCCGCGAAGCCAGCTAAGCGTCTTCGGCATCGATACCAGACTGCGGATACAGAAGAAAGACGCACCCGGTGACTGAACCCAGCGGGTCGGCAACAAAATGACAGGTGATACGCTCTTTATTGTAAAACTCACATGCATAGTTGATGCCGGTGTTCTGTTTTATAGGTGCCAATGTGGTTGCTGCATGGCGATGGAGACCGACGTCAAGTGTGTCTGCCGTGGTACGCAAGCAGCAGGATCGGCGACCTGGGTGACGAACTGCTGGATTTCAACTCGCAGCGCCTCTGCCCTGGTGTGCTACGACTCGCGTTATATAATATACGCCATTATGGGCAGAAGAAATGCGGGCGACAAGGAACAAGTGAGTACAACTTACCGATCGCGAAACTTGCGGGCGCCGTCGACACCGTTTCAATCATCGGCGCCTGCTTTTCTTGCCGCGCGTACGCACGCGATACATTTCAATAGAAAACATTCTTCGCAATCAATAGCTTTTTTAATTTTCACTTGAGTGTTTTTTTTCATGTTTGCCGTGCGTTTTTGTTTTCTTGCCCATGCCTCCCAAGCTGCGAGCCGAGGATGAGGACGACTCCAGTGACACGGAGTCGGAGTCGAGCTCCGTTCCTTCGCCGGCTGAGATCCTGGCCCTTATGAACCATATGTCCACCGCCCTCGAGTTGGTGACGGAGCATTTAGCAGCCAGTAACGGGCGGGACCGGCGGCCAGCGGCAGCGCGAGCGCGAGTTACGGGGCTCAACGACCGCAAGTCCGACGCCAACTTCTTGATGGAGCTGGACGTCTACGTAATACCGTCCAGCGCCTCGGGAGCCTACGTACTGAAGCGGACCTTCCCGCTTGCCTTGCCGGCAAGTGCGAGAAGATGGTGGGTATTGCAGATTCTATTTCCGGCTTTCGAGGCGTTTTGCCGCAACTTCCGGAGAAGTTCCCGGCACCGGGTTACGAGACCCGAGTCCAGCGCGAAATCGAGCGTCGCACACAGCACCCAGGTGAAGGCCTAGTGGAGTATATTTGGATCATTTAGGAACTGCTCAACCGAGCAGTGCAAGCTGCTCCCCAGTCGGAGAGGGTTACTTGCATTGCTCGTCAATCACAGCCGTAACAACATGTATTTTCATGGGTCCAACTACGAAACTATTGGAGGCCTTCCCTCCCAGCTCCAGAAGCCTGCGAGCTATCCTGTGGTGGGTACCCCTACACGCGTCAATGAAGAACGAGCAACTCCAACTTAGCGCCCTCCTCAAGGAATCTGTGCCAACCTCGCCTACATGTCCCTCGGGATGTCGCCAGGAGGGTCAAATTTTGTTTACATCAAACTCGGTTTTCAAAAGTCATAATTCCTAATCCAGGGAAGCGACTGGCAGCTATGATTGCCCCCCCCTTTTCCCCCTCCCTGAGGCACGCGCCAGAGCTAAATTTTGCCGCTGACGCTGCAAAGCCTTCTCAAGGGCCGGCTGCAGTCTGCCCACGGCAAAAGCCGGCTTCTAACTGTCTTGGAGATACTTCAACGGCCATCAAAAGCCCCTGGGTTCAAGAGGTGGCTGGCAATGACGGGATGAACCAGTAGAGCCGAGAGGCAGCTGCCAGTGTGGGAGAATGGGGTAACAAGGAAAAATAGAGCGGCAGAGTGCGTTTGCAGCCGAGTTCGTGCTACAACTACGGACACAGTGACCATTCTCGAAGTCAATGCCTGCACTGGCGGGGCCGGGGCCAGAGGAACCAGGGAAACCAACAGGGCCAGCGACGGTGAACTTAAGAGATCTCGCTGCCGCCGACCACTACCAGCCTCGGGATGAGGGGAGTCGCCAGCATATCTCCCGTCTGTATCGCGTACGACGTAAAGATCAATGTATCGAGCCTCACGTGACACTTTGTCTTTTTGCTGTTCTCTTTATTTTCTTGATAACGGAGCAGAAACGTTGCTTATTGGAGACTTTTTGGAGCTCTGCGAAACACAAAAAGGACCGCATTGTTACTAAAATACCTTCTGAAGTTAGCTCTAGGCCCAGCGATAAAAGTAGCAGGCGCTTTAAGGCTCCGTATTCCTATCGACGAAAGGCACGCTTAGCATTTCCTTTATCTGCCAGGGTTGAACGTGCCAATTATCTTTCGGTGGACACTTTATTACGGGCGAAAGGTTTTGCTCAGCTTTGCTGCTGGTGGCTATCGGCTTTCTGGCCATTCAACCGGACGTTACCCCTTCACCACGCGAGAGGATTGCATTACCGGCGCAACTCTACTGGCTCACTGTGCAACGAGGCCTGCTGCAGCCCTTCCTGCCGGCGTCTGAAAAGCCCCGCAGGTGCGTCCAGTGCCCAGCGTTCAAAGCAACAGCTGGAGAGTATCTTGCAGCCATTTCCACCTATGTACAACATGGAAGTTCCGGGAAAGACTGATGTGTTGCTGCATCTAATAGACACTGGCTTCGCTCGACCAACTGCGGTGGAACCCAAAGCCCCTCATCATCCACGTGTGAGCTCTCCTTAATTCAGCACCACAGAGATGATCAACACCTGGGCTGTTTACAAGTCCCAGAGTCGTCGGGCTTCTCCCATCGCAGCCTGAACGCTGTAACGGTGACATATTTATACCCGTAGCCCTTGATCGACTCGATCATGTACGCGATCGACAGCACGAAAATGTTCACAACGCTTGACTGCAGTCTAGGATAATGTCGATGGACCAAGAGGAGGTTCCAAAAAGCGCTTCCACCTGTCACAAGGGAGTGTTCGACCTTATGAGTCTACCTTTTGGCCTTTTGAATACGCCCGATAGCTTTCAACATCGAGTGGACATTGGTCTCGGTGATACAAAGTGCAAGTTTGTGACGTCGTACATGAATGATTTCATTTCCCCATTCTCAAGAAATACCTGGAGCATTTTAGGATTGTCCTCAAGCGAATGCAATCTGCATGCATGACAGTTCACCCTTATACGAAAATTAACCTTCGTGTCTTCGTTGTTGCTAGTCAGAGTTTTTCACCACAATCAAGACAAGCTGTGCGCGATTTATTAATTTTCTTTTACATACTGCTGGCCCATGGGCCACGGCAGAGAGGAACAACATATGACAAAACGATACAATTCATACTTCCAATAAAACATTGAACGATACCGTCTTTAAAACATTTGATACAACATGCACCAACAGAACAAATGAATACAAAAAGAAAACTAAAGGCACTTTAAAAAAAAAGAAATGTGATAATAACTTTAACTATAACAATATGCTGGAAATCATAGTGTAAGGCGCCAAAAAAAAACGGACACAAGAGAGAAAACAGACATACAGGCGCCGTTTTTTGTTTGTGCCCATTGTTTTTTGCGCCTTACACCAAGATTTCCAACGTTCACGAACCATCCCAAGTACAAGTTCCTCTACCACAGTATGCTGACCACAATAATTAAGAGAAATAGAAGGCACGTGCCGTATACATTCGAACTGATGACAAGGAAGACAACATAAAAACACACCTTCAATACAATATTCAAAGAATCACGCGATATATACATATTTAATTTCAAAGACCGTGAAACGAGAGGAAATAACACCGAGTCGATATGCTTAGGTTTAAACACTGTAAAGAAGTCTAATTGCCGCAAGACGTTAAGAGCTTGCAACGCTTTCTGGCATTGATTGTATGTTATCGCCAGCTCAGTCCCACACTGTGCCAAGATGGGTAACACTGTGTATTTGCTTTTGTGCAAAGGAGGAACTTGGTATTGGAGACGAAAGGAACCGGACGCTTTCCCTTGGCACTCCAAGGCAATCACCGACCTTGCTTCGTTAGTTTCCGGGTTTCTTTAAACCGTTTGTTGTCCAGACAGATGCCAGAAATCTGGCGTTGGTACAGTCCTGCTTTAGGAACACAACGGTGTTCTTCGGCCAGTTGCCTTCATCGACATCGGACGAACACTACTACTACTCATTGGAAGAGTAGTGTCTTGACATTAGTTATGCCTTAAAAATAGTATGTGTCTCAATGCACATACTTTCAGATCCAGACCAATATGAAGCCTTTGCCTGGCTTAATAATTTGCGGAATTCAGTCGGACGTCCCGCACAATGAGCTCCGACATTACATGCTTACTAATAAGCTACTACATACAAAAGGGTAGCTTTTTCATGGCTGATGCGCTCGCCTGTGCTCCTTGCAGGTCCTTACCACTCAGGACGAACATGGATTGTTGGGAATAACTGGCACTGTGGCCGACACATCAGTCATGGTGGGGGACGTTGGTTATAAAAGAGAACTTCGCCAGGCACAGTGGGAGGAGGGACTAAATCTACGGTTGTGCAAAAAGCTTGGAGAACAAAGGACAGGCCGCACCGAGTGCTACTGTAGGTACGACTCATGCTTGCTGAGAGAGAATGAACTTCTTCAGAGCTACATTTTTAAGCCGACAATGACGCCTATGGGTCGCCTTTCAGGATCGTAAAACTTCGAATTTCGTTCATCAGTCACTTCCATGATTCAGCCTTATCAGATCACAGCTGCAGCAGTATGAGTTACAAAACTTTACGTCATGTCGAGACTTGACCAGGAATGAGGCAGGATGTACTGAAGTATGCCCACACTTGTCCAGGATGTCAGAAGTCAAATCCACGTGAAGGTCACCCACGAGAATTTATGGAACCAAAAGTAAGGCCACTCTTCTTGGCAGATTGTTGCCTGCGACGTAATAGGATGGTTTCCTTATGAACCGTACAGTAATCAGTATCTTCCTGTCGTGTCTGATTACTTCACGAAATCAGTTGAATTGTTTCCCTTGCAGAAGCTTCTCTCACAGAGAAACTTGGATTGCCTGCTCGCCGTCCTTGCCATATTCTGCTTCCTTGCAGACCTCACGGTGGATGGAGCATTCAGTAGCAAGATGGTCGTCGACACATGTGCTGTGTTTGGTATACAGTACAAGCTATCTTCTCTGCAGTGCTTATATTCTGTTGTGCCGACAAATTGTTTGTTTGCAGATGCATCCCATGCACAGCTAAACGAATCATAAAAGCAGCATAATTTATGATTGGCTTCCCAGGGAAACGAACGTAGGAGGTGTACACTTGAAAGTATAGAGTACTGCATCTTATGCCTGATCAGTATGGTCACTGCTTCAGTTACTATGGTAAATAAAGTGTTAGGTTTTTAGACCTTAGCTCTTAGGCACCCGTTTCCGGCTTGAGCGGCGTTTGCGTCAGCGTAACCGCGAGCCCCCCCCCCCCCCAGGAGTTTGGAAGGACCTCGGGAGGACCTTGGGTTCCTTCGGGAGGACCTCAGGAGGATCTCGGGTTCCTTCGGGAGAACCTCGGTACCTCCGGTAACCTCGGGAAAGGGGGGGGGTCACTTGACTCCCCTCCCCGAGGTCACGTAACCCCCCCCGAGGTCACGTGCCCCCCCCCCCCACCCCCACAGTACCCTTCCCTCCTCCTCCTCAAGAGCTGCGCTCTAATTCGGCGTTACAGGGAGTCGTAAACGGCTTTCACTTTTTTCTTACATTCAATCAATGTGGATATCGTTTCGGGTGATTGTGGTTCGCTGTCTATAGTCAGTGGATGCAGTGGTTGTGGCTGCGACTGGGGCAGAGCAACAGGCGACCACTGCCGTCCTGTATGGTGGAACACAATTAGGGACAGATACACCAGCGACAGATTTTCCGGGTTCCGATGCCCCGATCGCTGTGACTAAATAAAGTGTTTTTTGTTATACTGGCTATAGAAGCATGTTTTTTCACCTTAAAAGTAAACAATGCATCGCCCAATGGTCGGAATTCACTGAATTGTACCGTTCGCCATTAAAGTCAAGTGATAACTCACTGTTGCCCAATTCAAAGTTGTAATCGATTTGCATAACTCTTCACCGAGAACACTCTTGGTTTTGTTGTCTGCCATCTTCTTGGCGCTTCTGTGCAAATATTCTGGTACTCATTTTCACCTTACAACTGACCGCAGCGGACGCTACGAGCAATTGGAGTAAATGGGCAATATGTAAAATAGCAGCGCTCCTAGCGGTTCAAGTGCACTCTGGAAGCAGGAGACTGTCAAAGAGTGGTTTCGGTTTCGCCAGGTTGTGCGTCTGCCGCAACGAGGTAGAGGGGCTTAGAGTGATAAACCGGAAGTTCGGAAGTGGCACCCCCCGGTTGCCGCCATTTTGTACGCAAAAGTGACCACACGTCACGTGACCTCACAAGAGCCGTGACGTCACCGGTAAGATGGCAGCGCCCAGAGTCGGAAAATGCGAGTTTGTTCGGTGCGCGGTAGCCGCGATGTGTAGCTGCTTTCCGACGACTTCGGTCTTCTTCGTGCTCGCTGACGCAGGTATAATGTGAAAATATGAAGAAATGAGACTTTATTACCTTTTTCCGCAAGATCGCCCTGTATCATCTGGATATTAACACCTGCGAGACAGCATCAGCCGTGTCGCCGTACCGGTGCTCGGATTCCCGGATGCGTTCGAGGGTCGATAGAACTTTGAGTGCTTTTAGCATGCAATTTTCGCTTTCTCTTAGCTTTGTTTGAACGTTGGGATGTCTGAGAATTGGCGCGAAATGTATACATCGGACGTAGGGCCTAGGGGAATTCGTTTCAGCCCTAGGTAACTGCATAATCGCAGCCAACTTTTAGCGAGGAAGCTCCTGCGATCTTTACGTTTTGTACTTACAAACAATTTTACGATATAACTCCTAGCATAATATATTCGCATTTTTCTAGCTTCGTTTGAACGCCTGAGAATCGAAGCGAAAGGTATACGTCGCGTGAGGACGGGGAAGTTGTTTCAGCCCTGCGTCACCGAATAACCATAGAAACTTTTAGCGAGGAAGCTCCTGCGATCTTTAACCTTTTGTGCTAATCGACGATTCTACATTCGATCGCTTTTCTTCCTTTTTTTGTGAGTTCGAATTGCACACTTATTTTCAGCTGCGAGGATGACGTTTTTATTGAGTGGGGGGATGAATAAATCGTTGCAGGCACCTGCTTCAATGCTATTCGACTTGCTAGTTTTGGTGTACGCATAGATTAATTGCACAATTTTCTCTTTCGTAGGTTTTTTTGCAGCAATACTTTTTTTCACCAAGAGTGCATTGTATTAGTCGGTCAATTATTTACTTGTTCTAGTTACCTGTACAAGATGATTCATATTTGTGTTCACCCCTTGCCCGAAAAGCAGTCTTGTTGAAAAATGTTGACTACCATTCCATTCGGTCTCTTCAATAGACTTCTTTCTAAAGTGTGGGCTGCCTATACTTCGTATTACCATAACCTGGAAAAGGGCAACCGCCACAGCCCCTCGTGCCAATCAGATTGACGGAGTGAAGGCATGTGAGAAATCTGTGCTGACGAGCACTCTGATGATATGTTGTCATGTGCCTCTCTCCAACATGCCTATTGACTCACCAAGACTGTAGCCTTCACCGCTTGCCAAATTGTGATGGAACGAATTACAGTAGCTATTACTCTAATTGCCCAAGGCCTTCATACTTTGGCCATTTGTTCGACAAGAATGTTATGTCCGCCATCACTGTGAACTCTGCTGAGCGCCTATTGGACTCGAACGTTGCATTAACGTTCGACGTGAACTGGGGTATATTCGTGTGCTTCGCACCGGAAAAAAATGGCGACAGTTGTGTTGCTTGATGGGGTTTTGCAAAGGGTCTATTGTGTCATACGTATTGGAAGTGTCCTGCTATATAACAATGCATGAACACATACCATTAAACTAGATGCTCAGAGGTGTGTTTGTTTTTGCAACTAACAAGTTACAGCAGTGTGCTTTAATGTTATTATCATGTGCATAGTTTTAAGTATCCTCTCTGCAATGTCTACAAAGGCCCCTGGAGAGAATAAATTAATAAATAACATTTTCACATCACTGGAGTTGGTTTTCGGATGCACCATATGTTCAGTAGAAGTGGAACGAGTGCAGCTTAATGGAACCAGTCTGGTATGTCCCATTATTTAATATTGAGGGGTCAGAGATGCGAGTGTATTCAAAAGTTCCAGCACGTGCGGTGAACACAATTCTTTGTGTAGAGACTCTGAAGACGTAAAGGCAAGCGGAAATATGTTTATTAGGTTAGTGCAGTGGTTCTCAAGTGGGGGTCCGCGAGATACATTTCAGGGGTCCGCGAAGTTAGTCGACCCGGCAATGTAAATTGTCTTTTTTTCAAATCGAGAAGAAATGTTTCGGATTTCGGGCGAGTTTTCTCGTGTCTATACGTCAATAACAGAGGTCTACTTCACACTAGCCCTTAGTTATATCCATTTATTCAATCATTATCATAATTAACTTATAGCTTTCCCCTCCCTCACCACGAATGGGGTCCTCCATCATCTCCGCTGATCCACAAGGGGTCCGCAAAACATTGACGGTTGAGAACCACTGGGTTAGTGTATCAAATATGTTGATTTCCACTTGATTACGTAATTATTGGTTCTTTGCAAATGGTTCCATAACGAGTTCTTTCTGCGACAGTCTCGTGTCAGGCGTTCAGTCATAGTACCTGTGCTGCTTGTTGTCGGATGATGCTCCTGGCACGTCGGTGTTCAGTTTGGTCGAGTGGCAACTTTGACCGACTGATGCCGTCTTGTAATCATACGTCATGTGCGGCCACTGACATCTGATGCACTGAAGCTGCAGGGCTGGCTTCTAATCCGCAAATTTTCCTGGTAGTTTTCCGCATCAATGCAGCAAGCTCGGGCATGTATGAATGCTTCGGCGTTGGGGTGTCTCGTTGAATCGGCATTGAATAGTAACGGGTAGCTGATGGCGGTCATCGTGACTTTGTGGCATAAGTCGCCCTCGGTTCGTCAGATGCCGCTTTGCTCGAAGTCTCCAGTTGAAATGCCTGTCGAACTTGTTCCGAAACAATCTCGGCAATCAAAATAAAAGCCGGGCAACTGATGGCAGGAAGTAGCTTCCTGGTCTCCTCCCGGACAACGTCGTGGATGTCGCAGATGCCTGGGAGGCTGGCATCGAAGTTGCAGCTGGACGACTCGAGTGTCGAGAAGCTGGGGAGTTGTTTATAGCGACAGGCTCGGGCCTGCAGTATACATTCAATGTTGGAAGCCGTGGTGGTATGTACCCTTCGACTGTTGTCGTGGAGTTGCGGACAAGGCTGCCGGAGGTGTTGTACCTCACGTGAGGGACATGGGATTCTTAGCTTCTTGTCTTCTGTAACATCAGGGTTGGCGTGGGTGCTCGATCACGCCCAAAACATCTTCCACGAAGGCGGTGACGCTCTTGTTGAGGCCGCATCCTGGACAGAATCAGGAATTCGGCTCTCCCTGGTCAATGTTGGCTGATGAACGTGCACTTCAGCTCGATCGTGCAAACTTCCCACGACGTTAAGGAGGATTCGTGGTTCTCAAACCAGTGCCTGGCAGTTTCTTCCACGAGAAGTATAGGTTCTGCAGGAGCTGGTTGTCCGTCTACCCACTGTGGCGGGCGAGACGGCCATATATTTCAATCCAGCCCTCGACGTCTTCATACACCTTGCGTGAAAGGGCATCGGAGTGTGAGGTGCGACGGGCATGCGAACGATGATGGGAGCGGACATGGTTTGCTGCTACAGGTTTGTCATTGTTGGCTTAGTCAGCTTCGGTTTTTCTGGCAAAAGACCGAATTCCGGTGGTTCTTGCTGGTAGCAGCGACTGGCTCGGATTTCAGGTTCTTTGTGGTGCATTTCCAAGGTTCGTCCTTGCGGTACTCGCTCGCCTTGCGGCTTTTCTGCCGGGCTTGGGATAGGACTTGGTTCACGGCTCGCCGGGCATATAAGACGCGGGGCAACTCGGCTGAGGAGCCGCCAGGGTCCACACAGAGTGAAGGGCTATGGATAAAGTGTGCAGCACCTCCACCAGAACATACGATGACAGCTGAGCATGGCCTGGAACTTTCCAGAATAGTAAATATTGATAGAAAATAGGACTGGAGCAAGCATCTGTGACAATATAACAAAACAGACAGAAGAGAGTCTATCCTGACCACTAAAAAAGCTGCATTGTTTTAGAGGCATTCTGTTCGAATAAATCCTCTCCTTCGGCGTTTGGCGACTGCCGTGGACGAACTGAACTGAAATGGATGTGGAACCACTTTTCTGGTAATGAGCCGCTGCAGACTGCCGTCGCAAAGCGGCGTGAACGGGTGGACTGGGTAGGTAACACGCGCGATGAAATGCCCATACAGCTTGCAATTCGCGTACCGAGTGTTGATGAAACTTGTGTCGACGAAACGTGCGACAGACAAGCGGAATCAATACCAACTGCAACACCTGTGCTCCGTGAAAGTGCACGTCTACGCCAGAACAATTTAGGAAGCAGCACAGCATCACCGAAAGCACGGCACAGGAACTACCAACTTGAAGCACTTGAAGGCAGCTCTCCGGTGCGCCGCACAACCAAAGTGAGCCTTCGGTCATTTTAACGAAGCGGCACCACGATTGCACACTGCCAAGCACGACTCGCGCAATTTCCGTCGCTAAACTTCGTATCCAAACATATTGCACACGCTTCACTGCAGACCTCGAAGATTCCGATGGTCAACGAGAGCACAGAAACGTCGCCTTAAAATTTACTTGCGGTATCCGAATCAATCCGAGGTCCGAGCAACGTAGGGCCGATTGTCTCTTTCGTGGCAATATCCCCGGCGATCACCAGCGAAATGCACACCGTTCCTCCTTCTGTTCACGTTATACCTACGTCAGACACCACGCTGAACTCTGAAGTCGCTTTCGACCGGCCTCATATGACGGCTTCCGCGTCTGAAATCAACTCGCCGACACGAACGACAACAAACAACGCATCCGACAAGCTCCGGCCCAGCTGGGACCAGCCGCTGCCTGGGCGCTGCCATCTTCCCTGTGACGTCACGTATTTGGTTTGGTCATGTGACGAGTGGTCAAATTTGCGTACAATGGCAGCCGCCTTATGGGGGTCACTTTCGAGTGCAGACCGGAACCCGGTTTATCGCTCTAAGCCCTCTACCTCGTTGGTCTGCCGTTTGCTATCGTCTCCACACCACCATCCTCACGTCGTTGTGGATGGCCCCACACTTACGAGCGTTGGAATAAGTGCCCCTTTCTTCTCGTCGCTACACATCGGACACAGTGAATAATGAAACAATTAAATTTTCCGGCACGGGTTCTGAGCAAGAACGTTCTAACGGCGAAGTGAAGTGAACTTAGATCGACGTACGCCAAATGCCGATGCAGCTCGCGGCATGCATTTGTTGGCAACCTCGAAATTCTCGAAATTCGGCAACGATACTTTGTTGCCAAACCTAAGAGTTAATATTTCGTATTTCAGGCGAAAAAAAGTTCTTGGGATTTTGTGTGTATTAAATGAATATCGAAACAGTTATTACTTAGTAAGGTGATATTATGCGAGATAATTGTATCGGTGTCATTTTTTTTGTTACTGGCATTTTTACAGTGAATTTTCGCAGAAGTGGTGTGACACCGAGATTGGGCATTAGCGAGTAGAGCACTTTATACCTCCTAGGAGCAGAGCAACGCAATCCTTTTATCCGCCTGTTTTACCGAAAACGTGACCGACAGAGCAGCTCGGCGCGAGTCACCTGGTACTCGCGGTTCCAGGCAGAGGTCGGCAATTTAGGTCGCCCTCACTCCACCCTGACCCTCACAGCCACACTCACCTAAGCCCCTCACTCACAACTCTCCCTCACACCTACACTCACCTTCAGCCCCTCACTCACCCTCATCCTCACAGTCACACTCACCTTGAGCCCTTCACTCACCCTCACTGAACCTCACGGCCCTCACTCCTCTCACGCGCTCATGGCCCTTACGCACTCACCGCCCTCACGTCCTCCACAAACTCATACCCCTCACGCTTTCATGCACTCATGGCCCTCACGCCACTCACCGCCCTCACGCCCTTCACTCACTCATGGCCCTCACGCCACCTCACGGCCCTCACGCCCCTCACGCACTCATGGCCCTCACACCCCTCACGCCCCTCACGCACTTACCGCCCTCACGGTCCTCACAAAGTAACGGTCCTCACAGCCCTCACAGCCCTCACGGCACTCAATCACACTCACACTCATTAATTTTTCTGGTTCAGAAACTCACTCACCCTCACCTCACCTGTGAAGATGAGGGTGACTGAGGGTGATTGAGGGCCCTCATCGAGTGAGGTTTGCCGAGGTATGGTTCCAGGAGGCGCCCGCCCTATGGGAGAACATATGAAGATCGACGCAACATAGTTGATTACAAAATAAACATTAAGTTTACGCTTTTCGAAACTAGTCTGTCGCGAAGTTGGTAAAGCACCAAACACTTTATCAAAGCTTTTATAATAATGGAGGCGTGTGAAAAGTTTGAGAAGGCAATTTTCATGGCATATGGCGTTGAGAGCATACAATTTTTTTACGCAGCGGAGATGTGGCTTTTTGAACAGCGCAAGAGACCGTCGATGCACGTAGCTGCTTCCGAGCGACCGTTCTTTACTGCGCCGCGTCGTCTGCTGCACAATGCCGCTCTGGCGTTTTTTTTTTAATTACGTTCTTGTGTGGCTCTCAACTTAGCGGAAACTATTATAAACTGTTCCTTTATTACGTCAAAAATTATTGTGGTTCCGCATTTCCCCATACATTAAAGAAAAATTGATTTTCTCACGTGACCGGAGTTGGAACCTCCGAGCGTTCGCCACTAGTCGCCAAGGGATGGCGTTCTACATTGCGCTACTTCTCTCCAAAGGAGCTATATAGTGCTTTAGTTGCAAGCGCAGTCACAATACGCGAGTTTCGGTTTAGAGGCTTCATCAGCACAAGTCTGCAAGTGCGCATATCGTTAAAATAAAGGCGGTGACGCTGTGTTCTTACTTTCTCTGTTAGTCATCGTTTCGGGCATGCAAAATAATGCAACAGCCGCTAAGCCTTCACCAGAAGAGAGAATAAAATTTTTGTAAATATGCATGTTTTGCGTTTTGAGTCACTTCAACTTTGCATGAAAGTGTGTGCCCCATATTCGCAACTTCTTGTTTTTAACTTTTAAAATGCTGGTTTCTGATGTTACGACACACAGTCGTTTAAGGAGGTGACAAGAGTTAGGAATGGCAGATGTGCAACCTCGAGCAGTATAGTTACGTTAATAATTTTATACGGATAGATAAAATCTGCAAAATGCGAATCAAAAGGCAATGATAATATGTTTCGTCGCAAACTACTTTTGAAGCGAAAACAGGATTGCTATATGGGCAAAGTCAATGTTGTAACCACCTTGTTGCATTACTGGAAAGATCAAATGAAAATTACGTTATTCAGAAAAAGAAACACACTTGCGCAGTAGACTGTGTTGATTCCTGGTCAATTTTTTGTTCTTGAGGTGGAAAAAATATTGAAGAAAACCACACTAACAAAGGCGGAAAAACACCCAGCTACCATGTCGCCTACACCAAAGCCCGCTGTAACCGCTGGTAGTAGTACTACACTGCTCCATGGTAATCGCGCGGCGTCTATTTGCAATCCATGGGCTCGTCACATTCTTGCCCGTGCGCAGACGTTTGCCAAATGTTTGACGATGTTTTGCCAAACTCTCCTTCAAAAGTTCGGCATACGACGATTTTCGCCAAAACTGACGTTAGACAGATTTGGTCCATCACTACTAGATATGGAGAAAGAGAAAGACAGGCCAAAACACGAGTTCGGACATATTATGCTGTATGTAAAGCCTAATCAAGGGCTTTTTGCTCTATGAAACATTGACTGGGAAGGCTTGTACACTACGCTGTTTAGGAACAACGCTTGTTCTTGCTACTTCAATGAACATACGAGTCACCCAGAAAATTATGAACTGACATTCCATTCAGTGGCTAAAAACAAACCTTTTTGCCAAGGCGCAATTGAGAATGGTGGAGACATTGACAAATGCTGAGTGTGCTTGTGCTGGTATCTCCAGCAGTTACTCTTGCAGATGCCACCGTGTGTAAGTGCACTTCCAGCCAGCCCTTTGGTGCTTGGCAAAAGGTCTACTGTCAAAACAAACATGATCATAATCATTCGCCTTTGCGTGAAACGCTAAAGCTATTTTCATATGTTTCGTCAAGGGTTAGCAAGGCATAATGATATGTTATAATTATAGGTGTTATCTTTGTGAACCAGTAAATAATTGAGACGAGACAACGTTGCAGATTGCGGGGGGGACCTTGGTGTAGACTGGAAAATATGTTTACTTTTGTAAGTTCTGATATGTATTGAACATATGTTAATTGTTACTGCTGTCATGCACAGTTGCCCAGGTTTGGTTTTTACAGTTCCTGTCTACATCCTCGATGAGAACCCCATTTATTAACGACCAACAGGAAAACTGCTTTTCCAAGGTGTAGTCTCTTCAGGATTTCTCTGGCAGCTCATGAACAGAAAAGTCAATACCCTATTGCGTGTGAGGGACATAAATAAAAATTGAAGCCGTTTACAACCCCCTGTAACGCCGAATTAGAGCGCAGCTCTTCAGGAGGAGGAGGTAAGGGTACTGAGGGAGGGTATAACCCTCCTGCCTTCTCCTCACCTCATCCTTCCTGCTACTCCTCCCTCCGAGTGGCGTCGCCATCGCCGTCGCCACGTGACGTCACCGGGGTCACGTGACCTCACGGGGTCACGTGGCGTCGCGTCGCCACGTGATGTCCCCGCGGTCACGCGACCTCACAGGGGTCACGCGACCTCACAGGAGTCACGTGACCTCACAGGGCTCACGTAACTTCACGGGGGTCACGTGACGTCGCCGGGGTCATGGGACCTCACGGAGTCACGTGAAGTCACCAGGGTCACCTGACGGCATGGGGGTCATGTAACGTGACGGGGGTTACGTGACCTCACGGGGGTTGTGGTTACGCCGATGGCGACGGCAGCGGCGACGGCGACGTCGCTCTAGCCGGAAGCGGGCGCCTAAAACCTGCGCTCTCATATGTGGAGGGCTAGTATTTCTAAACTCGTCCTTGGCGAATCGGAACGCAAGCAATGAATAGCACGAAAAGCACGAGGAACGCGCGTTGGCGAAGCAAGCAAGCAGTTTCGTTGGGTAAAATTAAAGGGGGCACAATAATGTCGAGGCATGCATAGTGAGGGGAAAAAAAGGCACGAGGCGTGCAAAGAAGAGACAAACTTATAAGTTCTAGGCGCACGTACGCATAGCTTACCTCTCGAAACCCTTGGTAGAGTCGGATAAAGAGCATATCGCATCAGAGTCTGGCCTGCTGCTGGGAACAGGAAACATGTAGTTGTATGGCACCTTGTTGCTGCAGCAGGGGCAGCAGAGCCGAAAGTATCCAACGATACAGGCAACTGCATGACCAGGGAAGCTGCTACCCCTCCAAAAGAGTTTCATCTCGACAGTGCAGTTACTCAGGATTCGTTCTGCCTTGCAAGATGCAGATGTCCAGGTGCTGAGACTTGGGCCTGCGAATAGCACTTTTATACTATAATGTTTTTTTCACAATGCCTGAATGATGCAATTCGGACAATCGATAGTTCTAACATTAGGAAGAATGAATAGTTGGGCGAGTTTGTGGAAATTCATCGTAGGAAACAGTGCGAAAACAGACAATGACGTACAAGAGTCACATTGGACGAGCACTACGCCCATCCCGTGTGTTTCTTCTACAACCTCCTCTATTTTCGCTCTCTTTCCTACGATGAGTTTCCAGCAGTGCAACGAGGACAGCAAGCATCCATGGCACTATGCATCCCTGCAATTTTATAACTCTTGCATGCCTTGAATATTCTGCATTCAAAAGCTGACACTGTATACGAATGGTCCTGCTTTTATATCTGCTTTGTAATTGTATGATTTGTGTTTTGTTTCTCGTTTACAAAAGATTATGAGCAAGCACCCAGTCCAAATATGGAGCTAATTATATGAAACTGGGGGATGGGTACTCTTTATATTCACAATATATAAAGATATGTTCTTGCACATTTTCCAACTGTTCTAAAATTAAGTAGTGGGCACTTGTAGAATCGGCAGATGCTAGGTATCTTCCAGTAACCAAGAAATATATCTCCGTTCAAGTAAGCTCACGCAACTGCGAGCCTGGTAAAGCCACTTTCATGTGCACAATGGATGTGGTTGCAAGCGTGGGGCAACAAATCGAGACACTGTACTAGCTGTTCTGTGTAGTCTCTTCCAACAAGGTCTTCAGGAGAGGCTTTGTATGCAGAAAGCAAGCCTTCAACCTTACAAAAGAGGCCTGGTGCTATTTGGACTAACTCTGTATGGTATGCCCGTGGCACTGTTTTGGTATAAGTGGCAGTTGCTAACATCATCGACCTCTCAATAAACAACTTTAAGCGCTACTGGGACTGCATATTTTAGTGTTTCTTCTACAACGCCAGAACGAAATGGTACATATGTATTGCATACCGCGATTTTTCTATGCGTATGAGAACGCAGAATTCCTCCAGAGCAATGGTTCATGTATGGCAGCAGTGATTGTTCAACTCATTAGGCCAAGTGCACAGTTGCCTGCCAAATCAAAGATAAAATATTACCAGAACCTTTCAGTGTTTTAAATACTAAGGTGCCACTAAAAATAATAATAATATTAAGCTTATAATCGAGAGCATTTTATCCTTGCGGATTTTCGGAAAACCCGGCGTTAGGTAAGAAACTCATTTTGGTAAATAAAAACAAGCAGTGGCTGCTTCTGTTCCCAGGGACCTGCAGCGTCTCGAACTAATAAATTTCGATGTGAACTCGCAATATTGAGAGCTTCTGGCACGAAATCGTGCATACGCACAAGTGTCCGTTCAGTGCACGAGCCACTCGTAGAAACCGGCACGACAAGCACAAGCACATCACATGGCGTCTCATTTGGATGACCGGTTTCCATATTCACTCGTTCTGCCGTGCTTTGGCTGCGCATACACGCTACAAGCTCGCGAGACGACAAAACGTGTTCTAACCTATGAAGTTCGAGCCGGGAGGACGGGACAAAAAAAAGAATTCCAGCCGGTGGCTTGCAAGATTGAGCAGCGGTTTGAGAAAACAGAGCCGTGCATTTTGGTCCAAGTGAATAAATTTCATCGCAGAACATGACGACAATAAGTGTGCATGCGAGCTGGTGGATGCTGATCTTGTTTAAAATTACGCGAGTCCGTGTTAAAAGATAGCAAATATAGCATAAAAAAAAGATCGTGATGTTATTAGGCTTAGACCTTCCAGAATGGGCAGCACAACCTTTTGTGACCTTGTACGCGTGGGTAATCTTATTCAACTGAGTGCAAAAAAAGTACTAGTATTCTTTTGATTCAGGTCAGGGTTGGGCAGAAATACTCAAAAATGTATCTGGAAATACAAATACTCGGATACATTAAAATTGTAGCTGAAATACTGATACTAAAATATATCTGTAAAAATGTATCGCGATACGTATCGGAAAACATTTTAATAGAGGCAAAAAGTCTTTGGGAATACAAATACAGGAATTCATTTAAGGGAGGGCAAAAATACAAATACAGAAATATTCATACTGCAATACATTTTTTAAATTTGTTTAGACGCGAACTGAGATGAAGCTTGAAGTTTTTAATCCCGAAATTACTTTCCCGTAGGTTTGGCAATTTGCCTTGAAGGTAGTGGCTTCGGACAACAAGGAGTATTCAATGGGCTCAAAAAAACGTTCCATCAAGGCCTGATGGCGGCCCCTTCCCTGACATCATGCCTGTCTGACGAGGAATGCCCAAACGACTTCGACATTTAAATAAATTTTATATCACCCTAAATCTCATCAAAACCTCACCACGCCCCTGTCCAATAAGGACGGCCCTGTCAACAGTGATCGCATGACGTCACGGTGGAATGAATTGGTATTCTTTATCTGTAGGCGTGCCCTTGAACATGAAACTTTATTACGCTGCTGTATGAAAAGACAATACATACTTTCGTTGTAGGTTACCTAGTTGAAGATCATGCAGGCAGTGTCATTTGGAATTTTCGAGAATAGTGGACCACGTGAAGCATCCAGGAATACATGTCTTATCTTCAGTTACGGTTGAAAAAACGATACGGTGGCATCCCTGTTGTGAAGGTCCTTCCTGCCGAACCTCCGCCACCGACGCATGGGTTGCAGTCCTCAAGTTTCGCCTAGCATCAACCAAACAGAGACCTCGTGGATTGCGACCTGAGATGGCCGGCACAGGTGCGAGCTCTCGCTCGAAACGAGTCGCAGTGGTACGAAGTCTGGGTCGGCACAGTGATACAACGTCTGGCCTTCTTTCTGGGTTTCGGATCACCAGAGCGGCGGGTCACGTAACCTTCAGCCGTGCAATATAATGGGCGAAGCCGCAGACGCATTCGAATATGTGTTAAACTTCACTGCGTGAGTCATCCAATTATTTCAAGCCAACCACCGCCAGGCTCGTGCTGCAACGGATTGTGACTCAGCTGTGCCGACTGGGTGTGCTCTGTACGCTAAGGCAAGAGAGACTGTCAGCAGCCGGCATTGGATGCCACGAAACAATTACTCAAGAAGGACTAGCGGGCTTGCGGCAGGAGATGCTCTCACCCCACTCCTGGCACGCCACCTGGTTCGAGTCTCCGACTACGCAACACTTCTCAGAAGAGAGAAGAGGACGCATGGAAAAATAGTTTGGAGAATCGGAAGGAACCTTGGTCAGCATAGTAACAATGCCCCAGCATCTCTAATCCTAATGCCCTCGAAGTAAAAAAAAAAAGAAATGCGTTCGGACTTGTATTTTTTTTTCCGGGGAGGGGGGTTAGGGGCAGTATTTCTCAAGAAATGAAACGAAGTACATTTTATCCTGATTGTATCGCGATACAAAGAAACATTCCAAATGTATTTCGATACAGGAATACAGATACGAAAAGTACTTCTCAAATACAATCGCGATACATTTGTATCGCCATACTGACCAACCCTGATTCAGGTAACGTCCTGCTCGCATGCGTTCGCATTCTGACGCCACCACTAGCGTCTCAGCGATATTCAGGTTTCTACGATGCGTAGGTCAGTTATGCGTGTTGGAAAAAGGCGGCCTTTTTATACCAAACACCCTCAGTTCCAAAGATTTATGCCACGCAGCCTGCTCCCCAATGCGGCGGTCACAAAAGTCGCAAAAATCACCAAAACACTCACCAGGACTTTGTCGGGGGTCCCTCGCTCGGTCCCGTCAGCGACGGGAAGCAGAAGCGCCGGTCGCCCTTGGCCAATGCATATACCTCGAATTAGTCCGCACAGAAACGAGGAATCTAGAAGTGGACCTCGGTGTCGTTTTCTTGACCGGTGCAACGTAACCCTTCGCGTCTTCGCGAACCTTGCTTCGTAGAACGGGATGAAGTGGGAGCCTCGGGAAGAAAACCTGTACCTTAACGTTCTCGCGTCGAGATGAGCAGCTGGGAAGGCTCGTCTTCCCACGACGGAGCCACGAAGCCGTGTCGCTGCGTGGGAACATCACTCCCGCGTAACAAAGCAAGGAGTAAACATATTTCGCTCGTTTTCAAACAATAATTGCTGTGTTACGTCACCTGCATCCTAAGCAGGTGACGTAAAGCAGCGATTACGTTACGTTCATGTCAAAGTATGATGTACATGTTTCGAAAAAAAATATTCATAGTGACTTTCGGAATCCCCACGAAATAAACTATTTTTATTGGTTGACTGTTATAGAGGTTATGAGGACACAGGATGGACTCCACAGAAGAAATAGTGCTTGTGAATTTCTCTCGCTGCAAGTTTACATGGGCGTCTTGCCATCTAGAACTGGTCATTTTTATGGACTGAAGCCCAATAAACAATATGCTTTATAAAACAAGCTTGTCCAAAAGGCTCCCCTTCAAACCAATTCTTTGCTTCTCTTAACTTTGGGAGCAGCTTTAAAAGCCTGCCACGCTCCAGCCTTACGAGGTATTAATATTTTGATGAACAAGCCGCGGTTCGCGTCTTTCTAAGCTGATTCATTTGTGTCCATATCTGTGCAGACAACGTCTTCATGCACTATCTGAACAGTTTCCCTTTTGACTGCATATTTGTTGTCGACTGTAAATGTCATCTTTGTAGGCTGCTCTACTAGAAGGTACTTTTCGGCCCTTGAACAGACAAATGCAACGTGACAGCGGTCAGCGTGAAACCGTTCAATATCGCGTTCGTTGCCCTCAATATCTTTCCTTCTTTCTCCAGGATTGCCAAATTCCGCTTTACATATATACTGCAGATTTTCTTCCAGCTACGTTGATTCAAGCGCGCATTAAACTTCAAGGCGGCCTAGATCTCAATGGCAACTTGTTTCATCTCTGTTTTAAAAGATTCACACTTATCAAATACAGTATAGTTTTCGTACACCATGACACGATTCATGTCTCTTTTGATGATGTTTGCAAAAGTTTGGTCACTCGCTAAACTTTAATTTAGTTTTCATAGATCCCATTTATACTTTGGTGCCTTTGGACCCTCTTTGCCAACTGTTACGGCCACGAGGCAGTGTTCTCTAAAATACAAAGGCTTCATTTTATAGTGGCTAAGTCTACCTATTACCTCTACAGAGACTTAACTTTTTTCAAGCCTGGCATGAAAGGCGCTGCGTAGGGTACATGAGCGCGGTAACGGACTCGCGGGCGTACGAAGGCCACAGGATTTGCATCTTCATCAAGCGAACAGTGCTCGTGAGTCCCACGCTCACATTTCAGCAGAGCAAGCGCGGTCGGCCAGATCGAGGCGCAGTCATGTCTCGCGTACCGAATGTTACGTCGCTGCTCTGCCAACCCTGATGACATGTGCACTGACGGTCAAAAATGCTCTCTTGACTCTGCATGCGGGTCAAACAGGCGGGCCGGTGCCGCTCCTCTTTATCTCAGTATCAAAAGGGTTCACCGTCTAACGGAAGAGCAGTTCGATTGAAGCGGTGCAGTTTGCCGAATTCGCCGGTCACCGGGCCTCCGCTTGGGCAAACTGGTCATCCACTACAACGATCGGGCCACCCGTTTGTCCAAACGGGCGATCGGTATGGCTCAAATAAGTGGCCCATTGGACAAACGGGTGCCCGGTATGGCTAAACTGTTACCGCAGTGAACCCGTCTACTTCCATACTGCTGTTGTTGTTGTTGTTTTTGTTTTTTGGTAGGGCTACTCCCCTATTTCTTTTGTTTTAGTTAACTCGGAAAAAGCAGTAGATATTTTGATAAAAATAAATGCATGCTTTTGTTCCCTCACTCCGTCGCCCCTTCACCTTAATAGCACGTCCGACTGCCCTGCCGTTAGAAGTTTAATGCAAAAAAGCTTGGAGTCGAGCCAACTTCAGAAACTACACTTTGGCCTATCGTGGTTCAGGCTTGTATGTTTAAGCACTTCTGCTGAAAATACAACATAAAGGGGAACTTTGATTATTCCCACAGAAAGTTACCACTATTGGGACCAATATAAAATAACCCAGCTTGCCCAGGATGTAAGCCAGCACTGCGCAAACGTAGGGCAGGAGCGGGTACGGAACGGCGGAGCCAGAACGTCACTGGCCAGACTCCGCCGAAAACATTCCGATACTGGCTTATGTAGGCCCAGGGCTAGCCGACATACTGTGCTATCTGGGAATGAGTGAGTGACTAAATTAAGACATTCAGAGGAGTTAGATCGTGAAAATAATTTAAAAGAAAAGGATACCCCTCGATACGACATATGCAGAGCTACACGCGTACTGAATTCAATAGGCAAAATCTATGACGAATTGCAAAATACATGTCTCCAAATATGTCACCAAAAACCCCAGGACACAAAGTTTTCAATTTATTTTTTAGTTTCCGGCATGAAATATGTCGAACCAGCTTAGTTAGTGAAATAAATGGGGCACACGTCATATATTTACAAAAGAAATAATTAATTTGATTGTTTTATTTTTTTACTTACAAGCGCTTCAATCCCAGTTTAGACGGTCCACAAAAACCGGTTTCTCATATATATTGCACTCGAACTTACTACACATCTGCCCGACGGTTGGGTACTCATTAAGTGATACTCGGACACATGAAACCTCCGGAGTAACAAAAAAAAAAGAATGAAAACAGTTTTTTTTTATAAAAAAAATTATTAATGTATATATTTTTTTTAAATCACAAAAATGTTTTGTGTATAGAACGAGCGGGTTGGTAGGGATAATTAAACTTGAGGAAGAAAAAGAGAAGGGACGGGAAGGGAAGTAATTAATCGTTTTGAGCTATTCTTTTTTTTAATTGCAACTGAAGAATACGCGAACTGAGAATAAAATACAATTAGTTATATTTTTTTTTCAATCTTAACTCGCCCGAACAAGCGCCACATCGAAAAAACAGTATTTAGGTGAACACGCAAATTAAAGAGAACGCATATTTGTTTATATCTTTCGTGATTTATTCATGCGAGCCTACCTTTGCACGGTTTTAATGAGAGCTTCCACCACCTCAGGCCTCCTCCGTAGTAAATCCTAGCGAGATAGGTTATAAACGGCATCCATGCGGAGCGTCGAAAGTTGGATCAAAGAGTTAGTGAACATGCTCTATAATTCATACTAGATTACAGTGAGATTACAGCGCGTCAAAAATGAAAATGCAAACGTTTTTAGAGACATCGGCCTCGTTGGAAGTGCGTACCGCTGGTTTTTAATTGGATCAATATGGGCTTCGTTAATTTTTATCATCATTCGATGGAATAGACATTGTAAGACGAAACTTAGTTGACTGAATAATGCACAACTGACTTGTAGACTTTAGAATAGTGTTTAAGAACTCTGAGTTTGTACAGTGTCTATTAACACCCATTGTGTTTCGTAAACTTTCAGCGGGTATTTGCGACGTCGAGATACGCGACTAAAAGCGTCGCTAAGTTCGCCACTTGCGATTGAGTAAACTATACACTCTGCTTAAGAGGGGATTGATATTTAGTCCCTCCGGCAACCGAATGGGCTGCCAGCCCCATTCGTCCCATGGCGGACAAACCATTGCTCTTCTATAGATGGTCCTTCGAAGTTGGAACCCCAGGACTACCTTTAGCGCCCTTTCATTTTGACCCTAGGGACTAAATTTGCCGCCCTTGCATTTAGAACCCTGGGCGTCTGGGACTAAAACCTGGTTCCTTGAATTTATACCCCGGGTACTAAATATAGAGCCCATTCATTTGAACCCTGGGAATCAAAGTTACTATTTTATGTTTGCTTTCCAGCCACTAAATATTGAACCAATGCTGTTAGTCTTGATCGACTAATGTTTGTACCCCGCAAATCGCGCACATCTGAAGAAACAAGCGTCACGCACGACTACTGGTTGCCTGATCTTTCCCAATCACACAGCCATAATGTTGCAGTTAAAGGCAAACACTTGCGGCAGCTCTGTCTTCTATTTTTTTACTTATTTTTCCATGCAACTTCAAAGTAAAATATTTAAAAACAACTAGGTAAGGGTAACTACAAGTAAATTATTTTGCGTGCTGTTCTGCTTTGTTTGCTGTTTAGGCGCAGTTACACTTGATATATCTAGAACCCCTGAGCGAAGAAAGATCGTGAGTGTTACACTTCTTTCTCTTTGGAAAAAAAAATGCACATATATTAAATTTCAGTTATACATTTTTAGTTATTTACCTGAGTGACGTGCATTTATCTTATATATATATCTATATATTAATGCCATCTACGTCTAAAGAATTGACCCAGGACTCTTGTAGTGTTTAATCATTTAGGGTTCTTTAGAAAGTAAGTATGGTTATTGTAGTCTTACTCCACCCTTCTAATATTATTTAAAAACTAGAGTGCATTCGTAAGTGTCATTATCTTTTCAACAATGAGTTCAGGTCAGTGCGCTATACGGGCTACGAGGATCTGCTTCATATTTCCCATATATATATATATGTTCTTGCTTACTTGATTTCTATTTTAAGCATCGGTGAATAAAATTGGCATGAAAGCAAAGTGCGTTTAGTACTCATATTGAAACATGGTTTAATAAATGGCAACTGCATATTCAGGTATCCGCTGACAACAGTAACGGGGGAGCATCGCAGCTATTGCACTACGAATGTATCGTAGAACGTCAGCTGCAGACTGTGAGCCGTGCGGGCACAAGCTTCTTCCTCCCTCAAGTTAACGGCACGAGGACAACCCAGCAACGCGAAATGCTAGTACGCCCTCGCGGGCGATCTACGAGAAGTGCAGTGGGGTTGGTGGCTGAGTGGACTAGCGCACACCAGTCCGGAGCACGTGGAGCGAAATTTCGGGCTGCAGAACTCAGGGATCCTGGGTTCAATCCCCATCTCTTCCCCTTTCGATCTGGATGAGCATCGCACCCTCACGCTAGTCGTTCTACTGGACTGGCTAAATAGGCCATGTGCGAAAAGTTTCGAACGACTGGCAACACTCTGTGAGCTTTCATGTTAGTTACGTTAAAATTCCATGGCTGTTTGTTATTTTCGTTGGTTGTCGGTAACAATCGAGGCCTAATGCTCACCGTCATTGACCCTCACCCACACATGCGAGCTAAGGGTTTGTGCTGTTTTATGCTCTTCTGGCTCATGCACGTGCTCGTGGCATGTTTCTTGTCGCAACCAACACGGCAGGTGTAAACCTCAACTTGAAATCTTGTTGTTAGTACCAGTAAAGGCACGGGCACGGCCGCCTAGTTTTCGAAAGCGCTTAATCTGTGCGACTGCTTTTCGAGCAAAGATATTTCAGAACCACGCTTTCGCGCCCTGGGCTTTCGAAGCACCGAAGATAACTGGTGAGACGGTGCATATTTTTCGGTGCCTCACTAGATGGTGCTGTGCATATTGCATATCGTATATTGCTCATCTACATTCATCCTGTATAAACATACAAATAATACCCACGAAAAGTTCATATTAATGTGTCAAGTACGTGTAGTTTTTCTACTAAAACATGCGAGCAGATGCAGAATAAAATTTTACTCCGTCCTCTGCATATCTAGCGCTTTATACATCTGGCGATATTTTGGAGTCACCTGCGGAACGAATAAAACTTTTCGGGTGACAGATATTTACCTTTATATTTAATACGATGTTGGGTCATTTCAATGCACAATATTACCTGGTGTCCTGCACTTTTCCCTTGGGTACATTACATTACAAAGCTCGAGACTAGCACAACAAGCGCACCAGCCTCCCATGCCGTCTGCTCGGCGTACGCCCAACTAGTATGGGTGCACCACGCCAAGGGGAGGAGTGGCGCTGCGTATGCACTGCGAAACTTCAGCCGGACACATACCCAGAACACACGGGCACAGAAGGTCACAACAGGAGAGGGACGGCAGAATGTCTCCTCAATTTTCGACGTTGGTCGAGTGAGGTACCTGGCACATGACACCAAAAGACAGCTATACTCCGTTCACCACTATACTACGTGTCGCTAGTTGGGAACAGTGAAAGCGAAGGCAAAGCCACGCGAAGAGACGAAGGGCGAGCCCTAGGAAGGCGGGACGGGACAGGGTGCAATGGGGAGTGAGGGGAGAAAAGTATATCACTATAGTCCGTTTCAATATAACTTGGCGAACTGTGGAGGCTGCGGACCCCGCGACCCAATACGAGTGTCGGAGCATGGCACGTCGCAAAACTCCATGGCCGAGGCCACGGAGGCCTCGTTACCACTACAGCAGCAACGCCGTTTGCGACAAAAGTTCATTCTATGCTATTTTTGTTCTTAACGGCAAGTGAATTCTCGCGATTCCATCTCTGTCAGCACGACACAGAAGAAACACGAAGACATGTTACTATTCAACTATACCTAGATCGCATCAACCCTTTTCCGAGAACTCCGTGGCTTTTCAACAGTTTTTAAACAATCGCAGCCTTTTAATCGACTGCTTCCGCTCGAGAAGAAGCCCTAGCATTAGCATCGCCACAGATTCGCAGGTAGATTGATCGTATGGCTGTCTCATGAACTGTTCCTGAAGAGATCGCTACTCTAACGGAGGGCACTGTTGCGGCGGTGAACGTTCATCCGAAGTTGGTTGGTTTCGCAGCAGGCGGCTCCTGGCCGGCAGACGACAGCCGGTTCCTGCATTCCTGCGGGACGTTGTCGCCCACCCGATCTACAACCCACCATTGTACGTTTCCATCCCCCTACAGGAAGAGACTAAAGCGTGTTTCACATGCAGCGACTTTGGACCTAGAGCGGCGCGATTTGTGCCGTCGTGACGCTCGTGCAGCTCAACCGCTGGTGCTGGCCAGAGCGCCGCGACGGCAGAAATCGCGCCGCTT
>JAZHYW010015465.1:0-10514 GCA_037355805.1 Ixodes ricinus
CCCCCTGGACATCTAGTGATGTTCTCAATTTTAATCAACTTGACGCAGTGGGTCACGTCACGGGACGTCACGGGGCCGTGTGACGTGACACTACCTGACTGCATGTCTTGATACCATGACGTCACGTGACACACGATTAATCATAGCGCCAATATAAAGCGCCACGCAAACCCACAATTCCTCATACATTGCAGTTCTGTTTATGACGATTCGGTCAATACATAGAAATACAACTGCCATTCCTTTCGTATTCTCAAATATTCATTTTGTGATATCTGACAAGGAAAACAAATTATCGTGAACCGTTTTGAACCGGTTACCGTTATATATTTTTGCGGTTCAGTTCCAAGATGGCGGCGAACATTTCGGTTCGGTTCAGTTCCGGTTCGGATAAAAATAACGGTTCGGTTCCGGCTTTCGGTTCGGTTCCGGTTCGATACTCTTCATTGATACTAAACTTTTCACGTCGTTGCGCCCTTCCATCGGTTCCAACGGGCGTCGATCATTGAACCGTTGGTTTGTCGCAGCAATTAAAGGGTAATCCGAGATGTAAAGAACCTTATTGAAGGAACTATGAAGGAACTTTATTGAGACCTTGAGTGGAGACTGAGTAGTGTTCCAGCTACATACGGGCCTTTTTTTTTTTTAATCTTGAAACGAAAACTTTTAGCTAAAAAACAATTTACAAACATTTTGCTCACTTCGAAAAAAAAAAAAAAAGGCGTGTCTAGGCCTGTCGTTTGAAAGCTCTTGATTGTCGAACTGGCTCATGCACGGCGGAACTTCGCAGCACATAGTAGTTACAACAGTGAGCCTCAGGATTCGAACGCTGTCTACCGTTCGTGCAATGCAAGCATCGCTCGAGGCTACATGTTTACGCTTGTTACCTCATCCCAGTTTTGTACAGCGGTACAGCGATACCATTAACAGCGCAAAAACGTTGCTCATCGAAATGCTACATTTGCACAAACGCTCACCCAAAGGCAGCGAGCAGCATGCCTGTTTCCGTCACAACACCGCCGACACCGTAAGCTCTGGGGAGCGAGCGGGCACTCGTCAAGAAGCCGGCAAATAGGCTTTGTGATTCGATTTGACGATTCAAAAGCGCCAAGAGCAAAGCCTGCTTGCTAGATGCCGCCGCCATGGTGACACTGAAAACCTGAGCTATTTTCTCAGTGTCTCCTTGCAACGGCCGTGCGCACAGCCAAAGAAAGACGCCCGAGGCGGCTCCGCGGGCGTCTCCCTCCGCTAAGCCCTCCGCAACGAAGAAGCCGCTACTGCGCCTGCGCGCCGATGGCCTTGACTGTAGAGTTCCGGATATCGTATCGGTGGACAACCGTATAGAGTTGGTCCAAATTTGGTTGGTTTGGGG
Source organism: Ixodes ricinus (assembly GCA_037355805.1). NCBI lineage: Eukaryota > Metazoa > Arthropoda > Arachnida > Ixodida > Ixodidae > Ixodes > Ixodes ricinus. Next base: position 1,373 of record JAZHYW010015465.1, read on the forward strand.
AAGTTAACAGGCTGAACTTTGTCCCGTCGATAGCTCAGTTGGTAGAGCGGTGGACTGTAGAGGAAACAGTTGCTGTCATCCATAGGTCGCTGGTTCGAATCCGGCTCGACGGAAGTACATTTTTAGATTATCTGGTTGATGACTTCGCCGGCCCCTGGGAGGATCCCACCAACTACTGCCGCTGTAAAAAGTGGTAGTGGGTCAAGCTCACGAAGGTTCCTACGGAACGTTTTCTTTCAAGCTCAAATTTAAGGGCACAGGGTAAGTCCTATGCTCCCCATGCATTTGCTCCCCACGTTGAGGAACATTTTTCTCGGTGACTATTAGGAGTATTCCGGTCATGTATATATCATTTTGTTCGAAATTTTTTGTTTTATCTGCTGAACTAGAATTATTTTAACCAATCTAAAATAAGTATTTTTTTTCAATTTCTTTTATTTTATTACTGAAATTTTAGTTTTTTTTTATGTATTAAAAAAAATATAACTCAAAAACTGCTGGGTGCATAATTTTAATTCTAGTTCAGTATCTTTCAACACCCATGTAGGTGGTAGGAATAAAAAATCAACCCTCTATAATGTCAGGTTAAGGAAAAAATGGTACCTATGTACTAAAAAACACTGTTTTGAGATAATTCAGTTTAAAGTAAAAAAACAGGTGAATAACAAATTTCTATTGGCACCAACAGCCTTAGAGTCATTTTTTCAATAGCCGCCAGCTCGGAAGGCATTGCTAAAGTCATGTCTTTGCTTTTCGGCTTATCGCCTTGATTGCCGGGCCTCTTTTGTGACCTGCCATGTCGCGTGGTCCGTAAAGTATATTCGAGTGATGTCAACTTCCCTCAGCCACTTGATGGTGTTCCACACATGGTTCCATCCACACGACTTCAAAACATTGGCTTGTGCAATGCTACCACCATTGAATGAAAGAACAGCATCCAATGCCGCCATTTTTTTGTTACAAAACACAAAAACTTGAAAGTACACATGGTACACACCTGGAAAAAACGTGCACAGCGTCTCGGGATTGTCTTGGTTGAAAAAAAAAAGCTATGCAATAGTTGTCAGATAATTTTTTTAAGATTATCTGTTACTGGGCAAGCCTTTACGTCTGGTGTTGAATTTGTTTTGTGGCAAAATTTATTGATAAACAGGGAGCGTATCCCAAAAGGAGGCATGGTCAGCTGCTACTTGCTTTCGGAAGAAGTGATTTTCAGCCCGAAATATAACTTTTAAAGAGCACTGTGACAATGGAAAATGTGCAGAAAGAACTAAACTTGTTAAATTGCAAAAAAAAACTAAAATCGATTTTTTTTTAATTTTTGCCTTACCCTGTTAATTAAGTAAAGAAAAAGAAAAAACAGTCAGTCTTGGCGACGATATTTTTCGGGGTCGCCACCTCTCGTGGGCGATCTACTGTGACGTAGATGGTAAGTTTCGAGCAGACGACGTGCTAAGTAGTCGCAAGAAATGTTTATATTAGTTTGCATCTGTGCAGGGGCGGATTAAGGTACGGGCTAAGGGGGCTGCAGCCCAGGGCCCCAGGCTGCCAAGGGGCCCCGTGCTGGCCCGTGGAAATATGAAAGAAAAAAAAAAGGAAAAGAAGGCTAGTCGGTTTTAGTTTGAAACAGCTCAAACCTAAGGGAGGATCACATGAGCCTCTCGGCCCTGGCTTTCTAGTCACTAATCTTGCCAAAAAGTTGCCTTCTCTAGACGAGCTGGTGTTCGTGAACTTGTTGTAAAAGACTGTGCTAGAGCAACAAAATGTTAGCGTTGCCTCCCACCCTTCTTGTGGAAGGGAGCAAAGCTGTCGATGCTGGCGGTCCCGTTTAAAGTATTTTCTAATTGAAGCCAGACTGTAGGACGGCCACGGGATTCTCTATTGTACTGGGGCCCCGACAAATTTTGCGGAGAATGGTGGCTTGGAAGGCAAGCAAGAAAAGTGTTGCCTAAGGCTACACGAGCAACATACATGCTACACATTCTTCTTCTTCTTTTTTTCTTTTTTTTTTGGTCATTTAGCGTAGTTCTATATGGAAATTTTCCTCCGAAACGACAAGTTTCAAAACAAGCAAAAAGAAATATCGGTAAACCTCCCGAAGCCATCCTTTCTAACCACTAACAGGCGTGTCAAGGAGCCGGCTCTTGAGATGTCACCCAAAAGTTTTCGAGAGGCAGCAACTGCAACAAACTGCTCTGGAGCCTGTGTCTGATATCAGTGATCTGCCAGTGCGAGACAACACTTTCCCTGCCTCTGAGGTATGACCTATTATTCTTAGCTTAGAGTAATACGTCCAAATAGATAAAAAAAAGTTCTTAATTAGTCGCCAGAGACACGTACTGTATAAATAAAGTTGTAGACTTGGTCACACACAAGTTCATAAGAACGCGGAGTTATTATTTTCAACTTTTCCACGGATGTTTACGAGGCCCTGCTCAACATGCGCGACACTCACTTATCATTTTCCCTAATCATTCATTGCTTTGCGTTTTGTACCTCTTAGTGAGTGATTGGCTATTTCCGAAATAGCCTCTAATCCGCAACTGCATCTGCTTCATTTTCACCCAGTGAAACCCTAATTTCCTAATCATCGAATCTACAGATACAAAAACCTTCCGAGATATATCAGAAAATGAACGATATTTGTATTCTATAAGTTGGTGAAACATACATATTGCCGTCATGATCGTTACCACTACCACTATCGTCATCATAGTCAGTATATCACCACCATTAGGGGCCTCTTGAACAGCCTTAGCCCAGGGCCCCAAAATTCCTTAATCCGGCCCTGCATCTGTGTCAATTCATAACTGTTTAATTGTGTATGATGTTTTCATGAGTTTTTTCTACTGAATTACAGCGTCTTCGAATCGCTTTTAAAGGTGGATCATTTAAAGAAAACGCTGGAGCTTGACATTGCGCGGCCTCCGTCACGGCGTTACTGACCCTTGTTCAGTTGGATCTGTGGAAGCTCCTCTAGTAAAGTTATTTTGCAGTCAGCAAAGTGTAGGACATACTGTCACTTCAGGGCCTGTCCAAATAGGAGACTACGAAAATCGTGGAATTTTGAAGCGTTCGGCAGTTCGGCGGCCAAGCGAACATCACATATATAAACTGTGCAATTGTGTCGCACGTGAAACATATGGTGTCAGTCTGATTCCTCCGGGATTGACGTCTACGCTCTCGGAGCGCTTCACCCGTTAGTTAATTAAGCGACTGACTTAGCGATGCAAAACTATCGATACATTGACTATCAATACTATCGATAGTTTTTCCGAAACTATCGATAGTGTCGCAGAACTATCGATGGTCGACTATCGATAGTACTATCGCTAGTTTTTCGATAGTCGACTATCGATAGTTTTTTGATAGTCGACTATCGATAGTATTTCGATAGTCGACAATCGATAGTCGACTATCGATAGTTTTTTGATAGTCGACTATCGATAGTATTTCGATAGTCGACAATCGATAGTACTATAGATAGTTTTACGATAGTCGACTATCGATAGTACTATTGATAGTGTTTCGATAGTCGACTATCGATAGTACTATCGATAGTTTTTTTTTACCATCGATAGTCAGATTTTTGGCGACTGTCGATACTATCGGTAGTTTTGCATTACTAGAGCGAACACAGTTGCCGCACCGCAGCTCGCCCAGGGGCGGATCCAGAACTCCGTTTTGGGGGGGGGGGGGGTGCGGAAAATTTGTAAGGATACTATTCTCACATGCTTTCTTGTGCACCGGCGGGTCCACCCATGTCAAATTGCGCTTCGAGAAGGGGGGAGGGGGGTCGACTTCGTTTGGGAAGGGCGGCCGCCCCCGTCACCCCCCCCCCCTTGGATCCGCCAATGAGCTCGCCTCCCTTCCTCCTCCCTTCGCCCAAACTCCCGTCTTCGTCATCACTGAAAGCTGAACCAAAGTTGGGATGGTAAGTGCTCGTACCCCATTTGAAAAAAAAAAAAAAATAAAACGAGAAAAAGAAAAGAGGGAGCGACGCAAACCACTAGTGTTGCAAAACTATCGATAGTAAACCGTCGACAGTACCATCGATAGGTTTACGATAGCGGACTATCGATAGTACTATCGATAGTCGATTAACGATAATTTTCCGATAGTCGACTATCGATAGTACTTTCCATAGGTTTTCGATAGTCGACCATCGATAGTACTATCGATAGTATTTCGATGGTTGACTTTCGATAATACTATCGATAGTTTTCGATAGTCGACTATCGATAGTAGTATCCATAGTTTTTCGATAGTCGACTATCGATAGTACTATCGATAGTTTGTTACTGTCGATAGTCAAATTTCTGGCGACTATCGATACTATCGATAGTATTATCGATAGTTTTGCACCACTACTGGCTTAACGATAACAATTCCTGAAATGGAGATACCGGCGCTAAGCCGGGTTTTAAACCCCTTGCGCCCTTCCAGAATCCACCATTGCCGCAGATGTTTCTCTCCGACGACATCCAACCACCGTCTGGCGGGAGAGCGGTGGCGCGTGAGTGATTGCGCAATCACCGGCCAATCAGCGTCGAGCTAGGGGTGTGACGTCGTCACCTGGCTCAGCCAATCAGCAACGAGTTAATTGGCAGCTTCACTTTTCGGCTTCACAAATTACTACCCCCCCCTCCCCCTCTTTCCCGAGACAAAGCACGTTTCACGTGGAAAGGAATAAACTTGGAACTTACGAGACTAGCGCTCACAGTGGAACCAACAGGGTACAGGAAGTCGCATTTATTGAAGCGTTTACTACCTACGTAAAAGGATCTTGAGTTTAACTTGCCCATTTTAAACTTGATGAGCCATTCCTTTCTCTTTTTCCTCTCGTTAGAATGACACCAATCACACACTGTTCACCGTAGTAAGTGTTGCTGGGGTAGAGGGCTGGATATTCCATTTTTACTATCCTGCGCTTTGGTACTGGGGGTAAGGAATAGTTAAATAAGTCATGTAACGGTAACGAGTTGGAATGTTCGTGACTTTACAGAGGCGTCCTGGTCCTTCTCTGGCCCAAGTATACTCGCACAGACCACCACTGATTCGGAAGCTTCTTTGTTGCGGTGAAATTACGAGGATAAAAAGATAACTTTTTCTTTTAGTCTTGCCTTCGCAAAGCTTGATGACGTGATTGTGGGACCGAAACCACCCGTCTGACGACAGTCGAGCGCGGCTCAAGGTTTGGACACGTCAAGTGCGTGAGCACTCGACTTCGGCTCGTCAAGCACGTAAACTCATGCCTGCAAAAGAAAAAAAAAAGTTTTTATTTTTCGCGTTAAAATAAACAGCATTAATTATTGTTGATCCTGAGGGGAAAGCACTATTTACGTTAAGTTAAATCACTTACCATTGCGGGCCGTTTCATGCTAGATCTGATTTTATAAAGCATTTTATAAACAAATGTCATAATATAAATTTACTTCGAAGTGCGAGGCTTGCAAATTAATACGACAGTTGAGACCTAAAAAAAAAGATTACATGAAAAAAAAAATCGAAAAACGAATTAAGACATACGTCAAGGTCTTCTCGTTATAAAATCTCAGCACACGCTTCTGGATTTTATTCATGAAGCTGGTTTAAAAGTGCACTGCCAAGGATTCGAGGGGACGGCAGAACGGACAGACAGCATTGGCAGGTGGAGTGTGACGTCAAGTCAGACGAGCATCGAGGTCACCGAAAAGCGGAGGAAGCGAGGAGGAAAATCGTGACGTTGGCTCGGTCTGCCGGACGCTTCATCTTTCACGATTTTTGCCGGAGTCGTGTCGCCTCACGATTTCTGAAGTGTCCTGTTCGGACAGGCTTTAAAGGGGCCCTGCAATGGCTTTTTTACTAATTTTTAATTTGCACCAAACCTGAGCGCACTGAACGTAGTAACTTAATGACACTTTTCTTTTCTCGAATTTCGGTTTATTTTAGAAGTTATAGGCAAATTAAAATGACAAAAACAAGCAAAAAATAACCTCCTTCATGACGTCCTTGGTTGCTTGGGTGGCCGTGAACTAGACGAGGGGTGGTGAGCTGAGCGAGCGCTCACGGCTGCCGTACTCCGTGTCGACGGCGCGAGAGGGCGCCACTAAAGCGTGTTCTGGATAGGCTGTATGTAGCGGGCAGCTAGAGCGGCTCTCATTGCATTTGCTGCGCGATTAAACACAAATTCGGCATGGCACTTCATTGGCCACAAACGACAGCAAACACGGGGTAAAGATCAGTTCAGAATGGGAGCCACTTCGCGCTGCCATACCGCGAAACGGCCAAACCAAGACAAAGCTGCTCACCGAAGGCCTTGGGAACGCTCAGAGCCGGCCGGGTCCTTCGGTACGTTCGGTCCCTACGGCCGCAACGCCGCCGCGTACATCCGGGACCTTTCCGGGACCTTTCCCGCCTGATCCCACTACTCTTTTCTAGTAGGCGCCGCCTTTTCCACCGATTGGTGGCGGGTATGTCGACGGATCATTTCTTCTTTCCGTACTTTATAAACTGCATTTGTTTCTTTTCTGATCTCAAATACTGAACAAAAACTACTTTTATAAATAATTGAAACGGTTCGCGCCACTTATATTTTGTATTTCGACTAAAAAGAAGCTTTCAACGGCTCTGACCAGTAGTAAGCCCAGGACCTAAGACGTCACATTACGCGCGCTTTCGGTACCGCGGGTCGCCCCCGTCGGTGGAGGAGGTTGCCGCGTCGTCCGGTTAAAATATGACGCACTGATATTTAGTTACTTTCTCCGTGCCCGCTGGCTTGCCCGAACCCCAAGAGTCGTGGAAACCGCAGAAAAGGTAGACGCTTAATTATGATTGCAGGGCCCCTTTAAGGCGGTGGTCTAAATAAACGTTTTGTACTGCAACTTTCTCGATACCAGCAGCGGCCAACCCTGAGCTTTTGTCATTTGCAATTTCTGTGCACATGTCTCGACATGCACATGTCGCGGGCTGGTCTTGTGAATGGACCTTTTTCACATACCGACGGCACCAGGCGGTGGCTGCACGAACTAAAATCGAGGAAGGGACCTACCTGCGCTACCAATCGATAATGGGAGCTACGCTACCAGTTTCTTCGTTCTCTCAGCAGCGGGGCGTGCCCAACGCGCCGTCCAAGTGGGGCATCCGTGGCGTCCACTTAAACGTCGTGTTATTCTTTCAGTCCGCTTTCTTTTTTGCGTAACACAATTATATGTATGCTGCAATTACGTTTTCGACTCGCTGATCTACAGCCTCCTTCTGAATTTCCTCGATTTTTAGTGCAGACTTTCACCGCTTGGCATCGGGCGCTCGCACGTGCGCAGAACGCTTCTCGGAAAAGGTCCATTCATGAATGCGACGCTTCAATGGCTACACGGTGCATAAAAGACAGACGTGCAAAACGCGTTTTCAGGCCGCGCGTTCTGCGCGGCTTCGATCGGACGAGCATGTTGCATTTTGCTTTTGACATTTCTGCACCGCTGCTTTTCAGGTAGCATACCGATACTGAGAACAGATAGAGATAAATCAGCCAATGACTTGTCGCACATAAAATAAGAAAGAAAGTAAAAAGTGGGATGCAGTTTTTCAGTCGAAGCGGCTGGCTAAGCGATCTGAAACTTCAGGTCGATCCGGAATTTCAAGTCGAACTGGCCTCGCACCAATGACGAAGGAAAGGACAGCGCTCGAAGTGAAATGCTTTGTGTGCGGACCCCGAACAAAGCCCACTGAAAATTCAACGGGCCGGAGCGAACAGATTTCTCCAGCCTCATGTGTTCCCTACATGTCCATCAAACAATCACCGAAACAAACGAGAAGCAATCAAATAATCAAATATTCTATTATTTTGTCGTGACGCAAATATTGCGTTATAAAGATAATATTTCGTTTTTACGATAATATAGGTATAATATAGTTACGTTCAGGTTCGCCCTATCAAATCCGCAATAGATCTGATAGCACCTTGTTTGTCACACATCTTCAACTTCTGCTTAGAAACGGGAGTGTTCCCAAAACGTATGCAAGTCGCTAAAGTGCCTGTTATATACAAAAAGGGTAACAAAAATGATCTTGGTAACTATAGGCCTCTTTCTATCCTACCTAACTTTTCAAAAGGATTGGAAAAGCTATTGCATGATCGTGTGACAATATTTTTTAATAAACACGATGTGCTCATTCCGTAAAAATCATTCTACTGAATCTGCGTTACTTACTCAAAAAGAAATCAGTTTACAGAACTTTGAAGAGAGAAAAATTGTACCCGATCGCGGTCTTCATCGATTATACAAAGGATTTTGATCTGCTAAACCATAAAATACTACTTCATAAACTCGAGCGCTACGGTGTGCGAGGACAGGCCCTTTCTCTGCTCAGTTCCTATTTACAGTACAGACATCAATACACTAACATAAATGGACGCTGCTCAGATGTAAAACCTTTTCTCTCGGGTGTTCCGCAAGGAAGTATACTTGGACCCCTTCTTTTTAATATTTATATTAATGATATAAACATGCAATATTTTGAACACAATGTTTGTTATATACGCAGATATGATACTAGCCTGTTTATCCCTGGCGAACAACCCGATGATATTATAATTTTAGCAATCATACTTTGTTAAAACTCCACTAATGGGAGTCGAGAAACTTCTTGAAGTTTCTCGACGCCCATACTGCAAAAACCAAGACAGTCCTTTTTCGCCCAAAAATAAAGTAATCTATATATCGAAACATGTTCTATGCAACTCATGTATTATTGAATTAAAAAAAAAAAAAAACTGGTTGAAACCTTTGGAGTGTTGTTTACGGAGGACATGACTTGGAATAAGCAGATAGATTCTGTTACATCTAGATTAGCGCAGAGTCGGTCTAGTACGACGTCACAGCTGCATACTTCCTACAAAAGTTAAATTATTACTGTAAAACACTCTGTTTTACTCGCATATTAGTTATTGCTATCTTGTGTGGAGCACAACCACGATTACCAACCTAGAAAGAATTCATGTAGATGGTTGAGCGTGTTGGTTTCTAATTTACGATAAGGAAAGAGGGACATTGAAGACAAGACAGGACAAGACAGGACAAGCCTGTTTTGTCTGTTTGTCTTCAATGTCCCCCTTTCCTTATCGTAAATAAAGAATTCGTGTATCGCTGAAAAGGATGTGGCG